>SNQJ01S0122990.1:30954-43503 GCA_010110895.2 Picea sitchensis | reverse complement strand
CATGTCCCTTTCCCATAAAGCTATTCTCACTTTATTGTGTAATTCCTTGATCATACACATAAGTTGACTGTTGAATATATTTTGCTATCTTCACTTTGGTTGGTTTGTGTTGTCTTGGTCTTGACCTCACGAGAGCACCGGAGTGAAGCGGGAACAACAGAGACCCTAGGAAGCGATATAAAGGTATGTTACTTGTCCCTTCCTACTAGCTAATTCAATGGTCAAAACTTAGGGAAAGAGTCATGTCCTGTCCTGTTTTGTTCTAGATCCAGGTGGATCTAGGGAGATCTATTAGTTTCCACACCTATCGATTAGTCCAATAACACCTAATATGTATAAAAGATATATAACTCAAGTAGGGTATCAAGCAATGAAACACCCAGCCCAATGTACAAGGACAATAAAAATGAAAAGATGAAGAAAAAAACTTTGCTCAAAAATTCAACTAAAAGAGGGTTTCATGTCATCCCACAGGTACTCAACAGGCACTACAGAGACCTAAGAAGGCTCAACAAGCATCAAATCCCCTCCAAAAAACACCACACCAAGAAAGTAGGAAAGGAGAAAAGGTGTACACGATTGATTGGGAAAATAGATCATATATATGTAGCTTACAGTGAGACAACTTGCGTGTATATGCGACTGTTAAGAAAAAAGGCACGTATATGCTTTGAAACAAGACCAAGCAAGGGAGAAAGGATAAAAAATCTGACCCAGAGTGAACAGGAGTTGTCAAGCAATGATACAACAAAAACCACAATAGAAACGAGAGAAATCTAACGAGAAAAACACTTCAAACCCTAAGAAAGAAGATTCATTCCCTAGTATGGTCGCCATTTCTGTTACGAGGAAAATCTCTCTATGGCTAGGGTGAACAACAAAAAACATGTATGACTGTATAAATTGACTCAATTCCAACATATGATATATAAACTAATGTGGAAGAGAGGTAAGAAATATGACTACCTCATCCAAACATTTGATGAGTCCACCGTTGAGCACTTTGACCCAAAGATTTATACCTGCAACAAGTTCTCAACAAACAAGCAGAGCAAGCATATAGTGATAATATAATAGGTTAGAACATTAGATAGCATAATCCATTAATATACAGAACAAACATGCCCATGGATCATAATACATATATTTGCAAGATATCAATTGGATGAGAAAGGAGTATTTCTATTAATAAATGATCAACAAAAGTGAAAATATTACATACTTCTGTGTCGGCATGGTTTGGGACAAAGAAATTGATTTCCTTCCAATTGGGCCTCTACCACATCAATCCTCCACCAAAGGAAAGCTCATATAAAGGAGACAAAGAGGTGCTCCATTAATAAGGGAAGATAATGGGGGTTGAACATTATGTTCAAACTTAAAGGACAAAGGGATGCAGACTCAATATGAAGTAAATAATTGCTCTAGAGTAACTTGTCTCTCAAAGTTCAATTATCTCTCCTTTTTCCATTGCTTGGAATTGGCTTCTTTATAGTGTTCAAAATGCAATTGAAGGGATGAGTCAGAACGTTTCCAATATATGGAAGGCCAAGGATCAGAGATATCCTATTGTGACATGGAAACCCGACATTTAATTTTGATTTTCTGGCACAAATCCCGATGTACGTGGGCTATAGTGGAGAAGCCAGTGTATACACTTGTTGTATAGCTTGAAAGGTGTGTACACGTGGAAAAATATTTATTTTTGTCTCTAGATTTATCAATCAAGGAAACATGGATGATTTTAGGGGCTAAATTTTTCTCATGGGCTAATTTTCCATTCTTTTTCTAAAAACGAGATTCGCTATTTTGAAAATGATTCGCCCAAATTCTATAGGATAAAATTATTTTAACTTAAAAATTGCCAAAAATTTATAAAAACTATATGAAATCCTTAGAAATTTGAATATTTTTACAAATATATCGCCAAACATTTATGGTTGGCATATGAAGGATTAGTAAGATTCACCAAGGTTTCTACATTTTAAAATAAATTTCCATCCTTAAAATCACCCTTGCAAGGAAAGTAAGTCTGCATGGGTGAATGGAATAAGGCCCTCTCTGCAAGATTGCATAGGGTGAGGCAAATCTTTTTTTAATAGTCATTAGTTAGTAGGATATATTTTCTATTTAATAAAGGATGACATTAGTTAATAAGGCCTAATAAATAAAGAATAATAAGTCAATATAAAAATACCTAATAGAAGCTTCCGCTTCCAGAAAGATCTTCCTCTAGAAGTTTCCTTAGAAGGTAGAATTAGTATAAATAAGAGTAGGAGGCATTGGATATCTTGTCTTGGATATTATTGTAATATATCTTTTCTTTGTTGGAGGTTTACCCCTTGAAGAGGCAAGTGAACATTGCTATCATAATATAGTTTTTTTTCCTCATGATTATTCTGGTGTTATTTTGGTGTCCTTCTGATGTTTTTCTAGATATATCATTATTATTCTGTCATTTCCTGCTAGATATTTTATGTTCTGCATAATATATTGTATCAGGAATATTGTACTCTGACTTTGTTCTTTTTCGGGAATCACCAATGACCTATGTATCATGAGACTCTCCCCCAAATTAGGCAGGACTTCAGATTCAACTCCTTCATTCTCAACTTGGAACAAGTTGAAACTAGGTTGTTGTCCTTGACTGGGCTCTTGCATGTTATGATTTGGGCATTGAAATGCTTGATGGCCCTCTACACCACACTTGAAAAACAAAATAAGGTCCTCCTCTGCCACCACCATAACCTCTAACCCTCTGAAATCATCTTCCTCATGGATGATTCAGGTTACCTTGTCGAAAATATTATTTTTTCTCATCTCCTTGGGATGATTCACCTCTGGCATAGTTAAAGCCACCCTGTGAGGCATACAATGTACCCCTCCTTGTTCCTCTATTCCTTTGAGAAAATTCTCATTTTTTTTTTCCTCGACATTTAAAGATATTGGTATGCCTCTTCCATGCTATGAACCCTATGCATTCTCAATTAATCTTGAATAGAAAATTTTAAACAATTCACATACCTCGCAGTCAATTAATCATTAGTTTCCTGGTGATCCACACGAATGGAAAACTGATAAAACTTGTTTGTGGGTTCCTCCATTGTGGAAATGTTTTTCTTCAAGTTCTGAAATCTATGAAAAAGGGTTTGGGCATAGTCCAATGACAAAAAAAATTCTTGCAATTTTTTTTCCATTTTGCTCCATGTCCTAATTTTGTCTTTTCTGTTTTTTTTCTTTGTCTTTCTACACATGATCCCACCAGATCATAGTATGGACCTTCAACTTGGTAAATGAAAATTTTGCCTTCTTTTCCTCTGTCATCAGCTTCCATTCAAAAAATAATTCCATGGAATTCAACCAATCTATTAACTCTTCTAGTTTAAGACTCCCCGCATATTATGAAACTTCCATCTTGATCCCACCATTTCTCCCTTCTAGATCCATGAGCATCCTCTCTTCAAAATTCATGCTCTCTAATTGTTCTTCTTCATGTTCTATATGTTGATATACATCTCCTTGGTTTGTATCCTCATTAGACACGTCTCTTTGTATTATTCTCTAACTATCCAACATGTTTTTAAGATCTGCTACTTTACTTTGGAGGTTTTTCATATCTCTATGTATTTGAACAAGATACCCTGCTCTTCCTCTTCCTCTCCCAACCATCTTCTTGCTCTGATAACAAATGATGTAGCCAATAAACTTTGATTCATTCACAATATCTAAAAACCATGCAAACACACGAGAATTAAAAAAAACTCTCTTTTATTCCTTTTCCATCCTAACTATTACAATGGAAGTTCAACCCCTTATAACTACTATATGAGATTTAAAAAAAAACTAATTTTAGGAAATTCTCGCATGATCTAAAAGTAACCAATAACTAAGAGCTAACTAGAGAGACATTATTTTTCAACTCACTTGTCTGATTAGGTTCATAAACTAAGAGATAATTGATAATCAAAAAATTTAAAAATTCCCATAAAAACACTAAAACCCACATTTGAGGCCTTATATGAAGGAATTTGGCCCCAGAAAAGTGTCAAAATGATGTCCAATATTAAGGATTAGATTGACATGGAAGTGAACTCTACGAGACGCAACTCCCTGTAAATTTTTAGACCAAATGGACAAACGAGTCAAAAGTTATGACCCTTAGAAATCCCTGCATCATCAGGGTTGGCAAGAACAAAAACGGTAGTAATGCCATGTTTAATTTTTGTGAAATCTTTCTAAATATCTACTTTCCACTCAAAATTTTGATCTTTCTTTAACAACTTATTTATTTTCTTGACAATGGTAGCATTATTAGGGACAAAACATCGAACAAAATTTCTCTTTCCAAAGAAAGATTGTACTCTTTTTCTTGATGTTGGAGGATTTAGATTTTTTATTGCTTTGACTCTTTCTAGATCAATGTATACTCCTTCTTTGCTTACAATGTGGCCTAACAACTTTCCTTCTGTTATGAAAATAATTTTTTTGGGGGGATTTAAAGATATTCCATATATTCTACATCTTTTAAAGACCTATTAGAGATTCTTTATATGTCTTTCTCTCAGTGTTGAATAGACTGTTAGGTCATCTTGGTAATAAGCCATAAAATTTCCAATAAAAACTTTAAAAGCATGATCCATTACTCTCTGGAATGTTGCATTGGCGTTCTTCAATCCAAATACAATTATAACATAATCATAGGTTCATCATGGTGTTATGAATGTTCTTTTTTATCTATCTTCTTCTACCACAAGAAATTGGTTGTATCTTAAAAACCCATCTAACATAGACATTAATGAAAAACCAATGACTTGCTGAAGAAGCATCTCCATATTTGGCAGTGGGTAATTATATTTTATGATCGCTCGATTGAGATATATGAAATCAACACAAAGGAAGATCTCACCACTCTTCTTTCTTACCACCACGGGATTTGAGAGCCATTTTGAATGTCTGATAGGAAAAATTATTCCAACCTTCTTTAATTTCTCAATTTCTATATTTACTAAAGGCTTGATCTTGGGATTTATCATTCTTAAATTTTGTTTGAAAGGATTCAATCCTTCTTCTAGTGGCATGACATGTTGAAATATGGACTTGTCATATATTATTTCAAGTCATCATAACTCCAAGAAAAGATTTTTTGAAATTCTTTAAAAAGATGAATATACTAATGAATTTGTTTAGTAGTGCAACTGGTACCCAAATTTATGTGTTTTGGGGAATGATGAGTGCCAATGTTATCTTTTGCATTTCTTGAACCTTTCTAATAGACGGTTCATCAAGTGGATTTGGAATTTTTGTTTGTTCATCTCTTGTAAAAAGGGATTCCAAACTGACACAACTCTTGGGAGTAAACTTAATATTTTTATCATGATCTTCCTTCTGAGGACTTTAATTTTCTTCGGAATCATTCAAAACAAGGGAGTCATTGTCAATAAATAAGTATATAATATGCTCATCATTTTCAAAAAATTGTAAATATTCTTGTTTATCTAGTATCGAAGGTCATAAATCATCTTGACGTGAAACACGTTCTGACATTGAGAATCTTATGTATTGAAAAGAGATGTGGCCACTACCAGTGAATCTTTTTTTCTTATTCCTTTCTCTAGGAATAAAATTATATTGAAAGAGTTGAAATAATCCATGAGTTCATAAACTATTCTTGCATAATGTTTTAGTTTTTCCTTCTTAATTTTGTATTTCTTTATAATGTGATTGATAATCAACTCTAAATCACCAATGACTACCAAAGTTTCAACTTTCATATGAAGGGACATAATCATATTTTGAATTAACGCCTCATATTATGATTCATTATTGGTACACAGAAACTCCAATCTGATGGTGTGTGGATAGATACCATATTGAGGGATTTTAAAAACTATTCTTGCTCCATTTCTATATTTGGAAAAAACATCATCAAATGAAATTTTCTAGAATCCCTAAAAAGAATTTTTTTCACCTTGTTCATGAGGGTTGATTTGTTCTGGACTAAGAACAACATAATTTCGAATTCTTGCATCAATATAATTTTGCATCACTTTATTCTCCTTCTTCTTGAAATATATAGGATTTCTACTTTCTCAAAGAACCAAAACCATTGTTCCATCTTTGTTAGGAAACCTCATACAACTTTCATTATTCATAATACAACCTCCAATTAATGAACACCAATCCATTCCTAACAAAACACCATATGAAAGAGAAATCAATGAGTATAATAGTGAAAAATGTGGTGATATGAGGGGCTACAATTATCCATGCACATAAGTCTTTTATTTCACCATATGTTGGAACGTTTCTTGAGTCTATGGCATAAATACTTTCCCCGGTCTCATAATACCTTTTGCATCCCATTCCCAACACTTCCATGACTGATAAGGGAATGATATTGTTGGTATATCCACTATCAACTAGAAAATTATGTATGTAAAGTCATGATTCTCTATGGATATGTAGAAAAGTGGGACTTTTCCCTTTGGCCATACTGATGAGACGTTTTGTTGTTGCCTGGTATTTATGACAACAACTTATATTCTTGTTTTTGAATCATCAAGTATCTTTAAAAGATTCCCTCTTTGTTGTGGTATGTTCACCACCTCCATGAAGGGAAAGGTAATTCGAAGTTTGGTTAAGTCATCAATAAGATTATAGTTCATTTGTAGTGGAGTTTTTTCCTAACTAGCAACTTCTTGTTGCTTTGTTGGTTCTTCATTATTTGTCTTATTCTTCTCTTTTCCAAGTGCTTCCTTTGTCTTGAATTTATTCACGTGTGCTCTCATTTGGACAACATTATCTTGTGAATAATATGGATCTTCTTGTTCGTCGAAAATGTAAAAGGATGATGTTCTTCCATCCATCTTTGTTGACTCTAGAACCTCATTTTGGGTTATGTCTCCTTCTTGATGAAAATTTTCAAAGCTTTCTTCTTCCAAGACTTCTTCTAATACAATAACATTAGGATTTGGTACTATTGGTGCCCTTTTTCTATGTTCCTCATTCCTGTCATTTCTCACTCTTTGATATTGTAATGGGATTCTTGCATTTTGATTTAGTGGGAAAAAAGTTACCGCTCTTTTTAACCTATTGATTTCTTTATGCATTTGTCTTATGGTCCTTCTCATTTAAGCAATTTCTATTTTTTTCCTTGTTTCCTAAGAAACTACTAGATTATTTATGACATTAGGAGGAACTCCTTGGAGGATTCCTCCACTGGTCCCTTGATTTTCAATATTTGTTGAAGTAGATGGTCCATGATGTGATATGGCAAGAGAATTCATTTGTCTTTGTACTTTCCCAAGAATGATCTCATAATCGACATTGGTCTCCATCACAAATTCCTCCATTTTTATTGTCTTTTGAATGGGTCTATGTAAATTGTTTATTTGTGAAGATCTAATTGAATAATTTACATTTGTAGGAATTGCATTCTTGTAACATCCAAAATATAACAAGAGCATTTGGGCATTCATGTTCTTCTCGAATTTGGTTTAAAATCTTAAAAAATCATAGATTGAAATCTCTTATTCTTTTTCCTTTCTTTAGATGAATTTGGGTAAATTGTGTGAGAAGAGTATGATATGCAACATGAGGTGCATACATAGTCATACACATGTTTTCCAAATCATCAAATGATCCTGTTGATCGATCCGGTAAAGAAAGATACCACTCATAAGTTGGACCTATTAGGGTTTATAGAAAGACTCTAACCATGGCATCATCATGTTTGATCAAATGTGTGTCGCAAACACTCAAGAACTAATCCATATGTCTTCTTGGGTCCATGAACCCATCGCCTAAGAATACAGGCAATACTCCTTGAGGTAATGCTGGAAAAGTGTGTTGTTCTCCCTATAGATTAAGTGGATTGTTTCTAGCATGTTTTCTTGTATTTCTATGTATATTACTTTCTTCCCTTTCTTCATTGGGAATTTCATTTCTTTTTTTTTCTCGGTCTCCCATGGTTAGGGTTTCACTTATTTATGAATTTAAACTTTGCCCAACCTTAAAGAGAAATGATTTATTACTTTTACTTCTCATTATTAGACCTTTAAAAAGTTCCAGTTTTTCTTGGATTTACTGTTGTCTTCTTTGTCTCAGATTTATTGATCTTTCTTCTTCTCTATCAAGGGTCTCCAAATATCTTTCAAGTTCAACATGAATCTTAGCTATCGTTAACACCAAGTCATAGATTTTATGCAAAAAAATTCCTTGATTTCTAAGTCCCACTTGTAATTAGGATTGATTTGGTTTTGGTTGAGTCATCAAAATTTTGGTCTTCAAAACTAGCCTTTTGTTCTCCCCAGTATGGTCACCATAAATGTTGATGTAAAACATTGTTTTATGGTGTTTGAGTCAACCTCATGAGGATACAATCCCCCTTTATATTTTAAGAGGTGGTACTCTTCTATTTTTAAGATTGCATGTAGAAATATAAACGACGCCTAAGAAGGAATTGGCTTATTTGAAATAGGTATTGACATGAAAAGGATACATGAGATAGGACCATGTATCTTATAAAATAAATTGTTTACAATATATTATAGGATTCATAAAACAATAAAATGTGAAAGTAAATAGGATGACATTTCCATCACAACATTCTTCAAGATATAACATGATATCCAAAGAAAAGAAACACGAAAGTATAGTTCGCATATGGAAGATAACTTTAAATGACTATTTCATTAGGCACACAAATATTATGTTAGATATATATTTGGAATATCATGCTTGAAATCAAAGTCTTTGAGATTAAAATAATGTGATATCCCAAAATAGTTCTCTAGGAACCTTAAAAATAATAAACGTGTCTTTAAAAGTACAAGGTAAATGTCTTGAAAGTAAATATGTGTGTTTGTCCTTAAAAGAGAAGTGGGATGGGGCTCCCACGGACCATGAAATGAAAAGAACTGGAAGATAGAAGAAAAAACTTCAAGCATCAACCTGGGTTTCACAGATTAATGGGAAATGGAAGGAAACGTGACAAATGATTGTAGAAGAATATAACAAGAAAAGGAAACATGGTTGCTTCTTGACTCACTGTGATGGAAAGTTTCTCAAAATCCTTTACTTGCTTGGAGGAATCTTTTTTGTATATGCTTGTTGTTTTTAAGTTGGCATAATTGCTGCAACCATTTCTGGTTGATCTGGATTGATAATTTTGATTAAGTCTTTTCTTTTCCAATCTTAATTATATTCCCCCATGGGGGCCACCGTGACCTCATGCCTTGTATCTATCTCAATGCATTCTTCATATATATCAAGTACATGCCTGATTGTTCCAACATGTCATCTACCTCATAATTTATGTTGATGTATCTAACTAGACATATTTTGGCTTCTTCCTCAGAGAATTCAATTGATTCAGTGAACTCATTTTCCCATGCAACTTTTAATACACTAAGTTGGTCTAACAATTATTCTTTTGATGAAAGTATTGTATCCATTAATAGGTTTGGGACATCAAGTTCTTTTGTAAGATCAACTAGCTTGAAGAATAAGTCATGTATGTTGTTCTTCAAAGCATCTATTTCACTTATCATTTATGTCAAACTCTTTATTCTCTTCAACCAACATGCATTAATTTGTTTCATTCGTATATTTGAAGGAATTTTTTTCTCTCTTCTATGGATATCGCTCAATCTTGAAACTTCGATAGAAAATGTACCCACATTTTCCTTGTAGAAACCTTCATCATTCTCAAGATCCTTCTGAAGATATTATTTGAAATTTTTAATTCTTATTGGAAAGTTGGTGGAACTCTATGCAAGATCCCAAATTTATTGAATCAAATCTATTCTTTTATGGATCTCGTCTCCAACATAATTTTTTATTGCTTTTAGTAAACTTGATGAAATTTTACATTTGTTACTGCTTCTCAGGATATCCTCTAAAGTGAGTGTTGGTTGAATTGTATTCAAAGGTTATGGAAATAAAGGTCCTGGAATTAAGGTTTCCTCTAATTATTTTATTCTTTGTTTTAATTCCAAATTTTCCTTTTCCATAGTAATGATGGATTGTTTTAGGGATTCTCCACTTGCATCATGGAATTGTACATTTTTTTGTGGTGTAATCCCATCAAAATCAATTTTTTATTTTCATTTCTCCACTTTTTATTTTTTGTATTGACTTTTTCAATCAAATTTTTTTTTGACACTCGATTGTAGGCCGCGTGGTGCAAGGTTATAGACTTCACTTCAAATATCTTTGGTTCTTGAGTGACTAGGGCTTCAATGATTTCTCGGGTTTCCAACAGTCTTTGCTCAGACCAACTAGATTCTTTGATAAGGTCATCCACATCCATAGCTCGTGGGATTTCTTGGATGTCATGCATGCCTAACCATGTTTTCTATGTATTCATTTTTATTTTGGAAGAAGTATATACAATATGAGATTTTTCAAGTTTTTTCTTTGGTGGTTCCTTATCATTACCATCGTATGAACTTTCGGCTGGTGTTGTTCTCATCTCTAAACCACTTCTCATAGGTTTGTTTTCTTATTAGGGTACTCTTTTGAGACATAGTAGGTGAATTGGGGTTTCTATATGTTATTTCTCTACCATGCTATTGGTATCCTTCATTGGTATTGATTAATTCCTCCATGTAATTTGAAACTTAGTCAACCAAAATCTCAGGGAGATATAAATTATCTCCACCTCTTTCTTTAAAATGCTCAATTTTGGTAAAATAAGAAGAATAACCAATTGAGGCCATATGTGCAGTAAACATATCATTTGGGTCAAAACCCTCAACAAGTTCAACTTATTTTAAACCGCGTTGGTCAAGATGACCTCCAAGTTCATCCAAATGGGATATATGTTTTACAATTATTTCTCCAAGTTTCCAAGGCAATGGGATAAACCGCTTCTTTCTCTTCTTGTTGAAAAAGTGAGCCAAGGATATTGTTTGCATACTTCCATAACAAAATGTATGTCTGATACATAAAATGGGAGAAGGAAAGGTTTCTCTTCACATCCAAATAACCTTATAATACTGAAATCATCAGTGGTCTTGAAAAATCTTTTTCCTACAATAAAGGTAATGGCTTTGAGTGATAATATTTATGGATTAGGCCCAAAAACTAATTTATTAAACTCTGAAATAAAATTATTGTGAATCGAGTAAAAATTGTATTGGGATTTGTTCCTCCACAAAGATGAATACCAAGCGTAAAATAGATTCGTCTTAAAATCAATGCTTCTTTCCCTCAACAAGTCCTCAAACACATGACAATAGGCTATGGTGAAAATAAGGTAGGATGTCATATACAATTTCCGAATCTTTCTCAAATTACTTAATTGAAATGAAACTTCACTAGAAATAATGTGGCCTCTATCTATGATGGAATTTTCATGCAGAGAAAAGTGAAGTACATAGATAATATTTCTTAGTACATGTGTTGTGGATTCCAAACCAATGATACAAGGAAATAACTAAGTAAATTCCCTATATGGGTATTTCAAGGAGCTTACATCAATCTTGGAAGCACTAGTTTTGTTGTTTGGGTTGACTAAATAATTACTAAGAAATTTTTATCCTCCTTTATGTTGTTTAGAGAATTCATTAGCCTCTTTTCCCTTGAATTGCATGGTGGATGTGGGAGTCGTAGCATTATGGTAAATACTAGAGGAGCTAAAGATATGGGTTTTTTTCCTTGAAGTTGGAGTATTCTCTTCTTCAAATTGAATTTATCTACACACCATTGAATGAGCTCTATGAAATTTGTTACCTCTAGAACACAACTAGCAAGGGCTATGCCTAAAGTCCAAATCAGGTTCATCTTTTTATCAGTCGAAGAAAGGGCCTTTTAGTAGTTGTATGCCCGTGACCACTAGAAATATTGATATTCACACCCAAGTGTGTTTATTGTATCCCTAAAATACGATTCCTTTCTCTTACTTGACATTATTTTCACTTCTTTTTAATTTTGGCAATAGGTGGCAGTACTATTGATATTTATAGCTTGGCATGTTAGTTCTTATTTAATTACCATGTATTTCTCTAATAGTTTAATCATCATAGTTCTTATTTCAAAGTGTTGGAAATATTTTTGTCATTGATTTCAAAGATAGGGGGATCCTCCAAGATGTCCAAGATAAATATTACAAGCCTACATATGTACAAGATAAATATTGCAAGATGGAGATTGTTGTAAGTATTATTTTTGGTCATTTTGGATACCCTATATTTGAAGGAATTTTCACCCTACATACCTAACCAAACTAGGATCACAAGTTATATGATTGGAAATATTATTCTGATAATTTTCCAATGGTATATGGAATTCCCTCCAACTCCTTCGGAATGAGGCGATATGAATTTTTCCATCCAACAACCTAGTTAGAAAATTGAGGTTGGCTCAACCAGTCTTTATAGGTCGGCCCTAAAAGTGGGGAAAACATTATTATAAATACAGTATATATGTGTGCATTGTTGGATCATGTTGTCATTGATGCCAATGGTTTGATTGATTGATGTCAAGTGATTAATTGATGTCAAAGGATTGATTGATTGATGATTGATGTAATATAATATGTATTTT
>SNQJ01S0122989.1:0-26803 GCA_010110895.2 Picea sitchensis | reverse complement strand
TTTTTCTTCAATCCGGGAACATATAAAATATCTATCATCTTCAAGGGTTTTCCTGAATCCAATTTGTAGGAAGTTTCTCCTACGCCTTTGATGGGATATTGATAATCATCTCCTAGCTATGAGGTGACTCCTTTTGAATTAAACTTGAAAGTGAGTCCTTGTAGTCGATCATGTGTTTAGAATCACCATTGTCAATAAGCCAAGTGTCACTTCCATGAGTGACTATTTTGGTAAGCGTTGATATCAAGACATATTGTTCATCATCTTCTTATTTTTCTCTCTTTTGAACTGGTTCATCGTCTTCTGCGACATGAGTATGATGTCTCTTATTCTTTCCTTTTCTGACCTGGTCTCTTGCATTAGGACAATTCCTTACAATCTGTCCCAACTTGTGGAAAATGAAACATTTGAAGGTTGAGTAATCTCTCTGAGACTTTTTTCATTTATGGAACTTCTTGTGATGATGGTGGACCTATTTCTTGCATTTCCCTTTCCCTGCATGAGCTGCAAGTGCTTGATCATCATCGACTAGTTTCTTTTCTCATGCAACCACTCTAGATTCTTCTTGAGTGTAGTCCTCCCATAGTCTGTTGAACTTGGTTAATTTCTTCCTTGAACATATTCCTTGAATAAATGATTCCCATGACCTTGGGAGACCATTTAATGTGGTCATCACTAATTATGCTTCTTCAACTGAATCTCCAATAGCCTCAAGTTTCTCTTTAATCTGGGATACTCTTGTAAAGTAGGATTGGATCGATTCTGAGTTCTGCATATTCACATTCTTCAATTGTATCCTCAAGGTCATATTTTAGTTGAGGTTCTTTCCTTCAAATAATATGGATAGAGAATCAAACATCTGCTTGGGAGTATTCATTGATGATACATGAGGGATCAAGTTATCCTTGATAGAATCAATGATGATTATCTTTGCTCTAACCAGATCCTTCATCTCCCTTTGGCCCTTTAATTTCATTCTCAATAAATCCTTCTAGGTCATTTTATTCTAGAATGAGTTTGATTCTATACTTCCATGCTCATAATTTGTTAGCGCCCTCAAGCTTCTCATTAATATTAGTGCTGGGAGTCATCTTATTTGGGCACTTGAAATATTACGAAAAAAATATAATTTGTGGGAATGGGATTTGATATTACCAGAGGGTGCACAATACCAAGGCAACCTTCTTTCTCCAAGAAATGTCTTCAACTCAACCTCTAAATGCCAAATGCCTTGACTTAGGGTTTATGAGGAAACCCTAATTTTGCAACATTAGAGAATTTCAGATCTGGACCGGGGGAAAGATGTGCCCTACTTAGGTGACCTCCTTGGTGGGTTTAGAAAGTGCTTAATGAGATTAATAGTGAGAAAAAATGAATATCTTCCTTCCAATGGTTAAACTATTGCGAAGGAAACCAACTCTGATACCATGTTAAAATTTTGGTGTGCTCGTTTAACCATAGACAATATCACACTATTGTCACCCAAACATAGGAACAAATGCCACCCCCAAGCACTTTAACCTTTACTTAGAATAATTCCAGAAAGCCTACTCCAGAACCAACAGATAAACCTGTTGATGGGCCATAATGACTCGCTCAATCAGATGAGGGAAAAGGCTCGATGGAAGGTCCCAATTAGACCCACTCTCATTTGGGGTAGAACTTCCGACTAGATTTTGGCCTCGTTACAAACTAAGTAAAAATGAATTTGAGAACTGAAGGTTCTCAGATGAATTAAAAGATAAAAAAGAAGAAGTGAAATCGACTAACTAAAGGTTAAGTTAAGGTGTATGATTATTATTCTAAGATGCAGTTTCTAACTAGTTCTAAACTAAACTATCCCGATAAGGAGAAAACTGTAAGGTGATTATAGTAAAAGATAATATTACTCGTATAGAAAGAATTCATGTAATGAGAAATATAGAATTTTGACCAAGGAGATGTTTGCAACCAATACAAATTGAGTTAACAAAGTAAGCTACTGAGTCGTTGTATTCGTAAAGGAAAACAATAACGATTCTAAGTCATAGAATATTAATCAGGAAATAATTCTAGGATTAACCTTCAGAATCACAAAACATATATGCATAGATATGAACAGTCACAGTCATACACATAAAATCCATTGTCTCCCCAATTGTCTTCAGTCTTTTATTCAAATAACAATAAAAATACCAGTCTCTTCTCCAAAGAACAAAAAACCATCATTCATTTACAATCATCCCATTTATAGAGGTGCCATGGACTGCACTACACTACTCATATTGATAATAGTTGGGGATACTGAAGCGATGCTCCAGCTTCCCTTTCCCGATTGGGGCATGGAAATAAGTACAATGGTTTGATTTGCTTTGCAAAATTTCAGTTACAAAAGCAATTCTTTAGGGGCGCCCCGACGATTTCCCTTTCGAGTCCACGACTTCCTTCTAGTTCTTGAAGTCTTCGAGTATGGAATCTACTCGAAGTAACTGCGTCTTCTCCAGGTCATCCTGACTCTTATAAATGGGAATGATGATCATCGTCTTGAGGCTCTTCTCAACAAATTGCATGACATCTTCTGTTAGGGTGATGATTTTGGAGGGTTGGATCAATATTTTTTTGATAACCTCCGCATTAATTTCGTTGGTTGCTTTGATTTCTCTCTGAGCAAGGTTTTGCTTGGTTTCCACGTCTTTGATGATCATCTGGGTTGATGAAGATTTTCCGATGTCCCTCAGGGGATCCATTCCAAATAGTGAGAGCATATCGTCTGATGATATCCATACCTCAACGCAGGATACAGTAACTTTCCCTTGGATCTTTAACACCTCAACAATTGTTGCCATACCTGTCTCTAGCTGTCGATAATCTCAGATTCTTTGCTCGTCAGAATATGACGAGAGGGTTTCTAGGAACATAACTGTTGGTGGTGAATATTTCCATTTTTTGATTACGTCATAAGATTCCATGGATTTTTGATACTTTTCTTCAGTAGATTTCACTTGTGAGTCAAACTTCATCCGTTCATATTCAGTCACTAGAACTCTATCGAGTGTGTTGAACAATATTTTCTATGTGCTCCAAAGTTCTTCATTTTTCTCCAAGGCTTTTGTCTTCACCACCTCAAGAATCTTTGTTTGGCTTTGGTTCTCTTCTATAGTATTTCTCAAAACTTCGTTCTCCATTTGTACCCTTTGGAATTCGACTCAACCCTTTTCATTAAAAGACCTCAATTATTCCAATTGTGCTTTGAGTTTTGTCACCTCCAGATTTTGTGAGGTTTCAAGCTGTTGCATGTCACTATCATGGGCCTTCTGTACCAGTGACATTGACCCAGTGAATTTGATTTGCAGATGTTCCTCTTGTGCTTGTAATTTTTTTTTAATCTCCTCCTCATAGGCCTGCTTCCCTTGTTGAAGTTCTTTTGATTGTTCACTGGTAGTAGATTCTTTGATGGTCGCCAGGGTCGTTTCCATCTCTACAATCCTGGCTTTTGCGATGTCTATAGATACAATGACCTCGTGGACCGACATGATGTTTACCCCAAAAAAATCAATGAGTGCCGAGGCCACTTGTAGAGCATTTTCCTTTACATTGGGCTTGACTTTCCATTTGATATTCCTTTTGGGAACATCCTGACTTGCTTCTATTTCCCCCCTTTTTTATTTTGGGGGCCCTCCTATTTATGACTTGGGTGTGGCTGTAGTAATAATCTCCAACTGTGACCACTCCTCCTTTGAGCCCGAGTCCTTATGAGGTGAGTGATAAGATTCTTAGAATTGAAGCTAAGGGGGTGCATTCTTCTATCAGGATATCGACCACATTGCTTTCATGATCTAGGTCTATTATAGTATCGATACTTTCTAAAACGATGTCTTAGACTTCTATACTATCAGCTTTATCCTTCTTATTCTTTTCCTTGGTTTCTCATGGTGCAATCGATGGTGGCTTACTTGTGTTTGTTGTTTCTTTATTCCTTGTGCCAACCTTCCGAGAGGGGGAATCTTTACTTCTGATTTTGTCCAATGTGGCCTTCTTATCTTCAACCTCTTTCTTCTTCAGTAATTGGTACCTTTCTTTGGCTTCATCATCTTTTCTCGCGAGTTCAGATTCTTTATCTCTTCTCTTTTTCTCTTCTTCACTTAGTTTTTTATTATCCTGGTGGAGGAGAGTTCAAAACTATTCCAGCCTCAGTGTTCTGTCTTGTTCTTCATCCTTTCTCAATTGATGTTGGGATACATTGGTAGTAATCCTTTCCACCGCTTCCTCAAAACTCAGTGTGCCTCGAAAAACATCCTTTGAGAACCGAGACTCATGCATGGTCTGTGGAGATAATTTGACAACCTTCATGTGCTCATAAACCACATTTTGAGGGTCGTGTGATTTGGGTTCCCCCAAATAGAGAAATAGCTCCTTGAGTGCTTCAACTTCCTTTTCAACTTGCTTCTTATTCTCCAAAGAGTATGACCCAACCTAGATGGGGGAAATTGGCCAATATTTCTTGTTCTTTTCTAAAATGTAGGAAGTGGCCCCTTTTTCAATAGTCTGGTCCACAGTCTCCATGGCCAACAACTTATCAGGCACATATTTGGGTAGCAAGTGTGGCGCTCCTGTGGCCCCATATATCCAAATGTAAGTGTAGTATTTGT
Source organism: Picea sitchensis (assembly GCA_010110895.2). NCBI lineage: Eukaryota > Viridiplantae > Streptophyta > Pinopsida > Pinales > Pinaceae > Picea > Picea sitchensis. Next base: position 22,175 of record SNQJ01S0122989.1, on the reverse strand, counting down.
TCATGTACCAATCCACGGTGTCCTTTAAACCTTTGAGAGACCCAAGAGAGATCCTATGTGGTAAGAGACCGAAGATGGCTTTATGCAAGGGGGCTAGGAAGTAATCACATATTTCATAAAAAAATATGTTACAATTGACCTCCCACAATTGAGAAAAGTAAAAGTGAATTGGGCCCTTGTCCGAAGTCCAAGACCAGTTGAAAGCTGGGAATGAGTTTGTGGTGCACACAACATCTATTAGATATGCCGACATGTAGAAACCAAGATTATTCATGCTCTTGGGATCCTGACTGTGCTAAGCAATGCTGAACAAGAGAATGGTTTCCCAATTGAATACATGGCCATTCTGGGCAATCCTATAAGTCATTATGAACTATTCCATCCTGAAATGAGTGCTACTCTCTTCTCCATAGAGCCGACAGATCATGGTATTTAGCGCCCTGTAGGGAATTTTGAGATATCGTGCTGGAACATACCTTTCTACCTTTTTCGCCAACCATTCTTCATCATAAAACCAATCTTCCATGAGGGTCTCAAAGTCTTCATGGTCCAATCCGAACTATTCAAGAAAATACTCGTTCAGGGCCATTGTTGGTTCTGGGGGTTGATACCTAGCCACGATGTCATCTGTTTTGAGCGAGAAAATTGGGAGACCTGAAGCATTGAGTATTTACCCTAAATCCTTTTGCGTATATGCGAAACACCATTTGGTTGCGTCGTTGTAAGGAAAAATCTCAGGGCGAGCAACTACTGTATGGATTTTTCTCTTCCTGATATTTCTATATGCCTCAATGTCTGGATCATCAAAAGAGAATATTTCATTCTCAAACATGTCCATGATCTCGACGTAATTGAGGTAGTGTTCCGTGCCGTCATGGCTGTTGGTGTCAGAGATAATGCATGACTCTTGGATAGAGACTGGAACAAGAGTTCCAAAGGTCTGGGATTTTCCTTTTCTAGTGATCATCCTGGACATCTCTTCACCTGCACAAACAAACATATTATAGTTAATAGATTCATCTCGGACTTGAAATAACAACATTGGAAAAATAATATTGTACTTGTTTAAAGGTTGGGAGCAATAGTTGATCAAACATAGATAAAAGAGAATTGCAGATGCAATTTTCTTTTTCCCTTCATGAGCCAATGAGAAAGAATACGAGTCTTAGTGCCCCTTTTAATGAAAACAAAATCCGTCGATTCCCTCCTAACCATGCACAATCAATAAAAGTGTGATACAACTTGGAATCAGTTAGGGGTGTACGCAACGAGTAAATGCGCTCACAAGTGATTGATGGTTATAGCCGTTAAGGCATGGGAGAATTCAAAAAATTGGGGGGAAACATCGCAACTATTGTCATTGGCAGTCGATGAGGGTGAGAGGTGCGGGCATGGGTGAGAAACAAACCCTGACAATGGTAAAGACCTGATTAACCACTTAAGCATTATTACAGGGTCTAGTTTGGACCTAACATTACTTTTAACGTTCAATTAAATGACCGTCAGGCGCTAATCCTTCAATAACTAATGTTGACAAGACGTCAATGTGGCGATGGGGGGGACCCATTAACTAGACCGTACGAGATCTATGGTGGAGGAGTGATCAACGATGACTTGGTTCATATGAGCTGCATGATAAAGGACGTGACGTCTGGATAGAAAAGGGCAATGTCGTTGTCAACAAGGAGGGGAAGAAGAATAAGAAAGAGCCCAAAGAGAAATCCGACGCTGAAACGAATTGACTGAGTATGTTATCCTTTGTTACCTTGACACGTGTTGGAAGAGAAAAGAATTACGCATTGATTGAATTGAGGGGCCCACGAGGGGGGGAAAGGATGAGGTGTATTCTAGAGAGATGGTCACGTGTGAGTTGGGAAGTGAATAAGAGAGAGAGGGGGATTATCGTCGTCAACAAGATGGATAGGAGCATGATGATGAGAGTGTGTCGTTAACTTCCGACGACGACGTTGTGAGGCGTCATCGTCGACGAAATATGTAGGGTAGCCTATGCGCATGCTTGATGAAAGCCCGACGACGCAAAGGTAAGAGGGAGGGAAAGAGGGAAGTAGGTGAGGAAGACCAACTTAAGTTCCAAACATGCAGATGAAGATTCAAACATAGATACCTTATGAAGAAAAAATGTGCATCCTCGTATTAAGATTAAAAAAAAAAATTAAATGGGGAATGTGTTTTTGTTCCATCACAACAAAACCCCAACCACAATACTTCTGCAGTAGCACCACGATAGCCATATAGAGATAGCATAACTTATACCAAGAGAATCATAAGAGAGATACCAAAAATACTATTGCACTATTCCTCCAGACGTGTGCCCTCTCTAGCTGCAACTGCTACTCTCCAAACTTGCGCCCTAGCTGCCACTACAATTCCTCCTTAGACTTGCGCACTAGCTGAGTGAGTGTATCCAAATGAGCTAAGCGCCTGCCTATTTATACTGTCCTGACTAATTGAATGGGGCCAAATTCTCCTTCTGGATGCTTCTATTACTTTATTATTATTTCTCTTGAGGCCGACTTCTCTCCTAGGGTTTTCTAACATTTGTTTAGCGGTTCTCTTGCTTCCAGAATATTCTATTCTAAGTCAAAGGTTACACATGGAGGTTAATACCTCCCGCAGCTACCAAAAAATCAACAGGAGGAGATAATGAGTTATCAAAAATAAATAATAGATATGGAAAGGTTTCCTTGTAGCCTACTTAGTTTTCTAAGGAAGCATCTATGTTCCCAACCTTCCTCTCTATTTTCTAGAATAGTTGTTATGAATCACAATTTTGTTTAGCATCACCATTGTTTCTCTACTCTAGTGGAGGAAAAACATAGAGAAAAACCAACATCTAAGGGATAAATGAATAATGATTTTAACTTGCATGTAAACCATATCTGGTTCTAAAGACAATGACACTTTCTTCAATTAAAGTTGGGTATGCCACACAAAGGCAACCCAACTTAGGGATATACTCTTTGTTTCAACATGATTCATATAAAACACTCACTGCCATAAGATCATGACATCTCAACAACCATAGATGTAATGAATCAATATTGATATCTAAGGATGTTGACATTAAAATGTAAAAGCTAATTCTATTAGTTCCACTCTCACACATACTAAATTGATTGCCAATTTAGTCAAACTCGATTAAATTGCTAAGATTGAAGTCAATACCAAATGGTCTAAAGAAATTCAAGACAAAAGAAAATGTTATGATAACTAACTATAGATATAGTAACCATGCTTATAAAAGCATGGAAAGAACAAAAAAATCCCACAATGCCAAAAACATCTCAAACATTTCCACATTTCGTGTTAGCACCCATACTATATCTATATGCTACATAAAAAATTTAAAAAAATACATTTGAAATCATGACCCTACCTTATCACCCATAATTTGCTAGTAAAGCTCACAAACTGAACACATTTATCCAATTACACTCACTCACTGAATGAAATTGCTTGAAGAAATTGAATTCCTGCAACGGTTCTAAGAAACCTACAATTAATGGAGTCTAGTGAAAACCACCTCCCCCAAACAAATGTTATAAAACAAGTAATCTCGCATGATGAATAGTTCTCAAAACTATTAAAGCATTTTATAATTGAAAAACAGACATGGGCATAAATTCATGTTGTCTTCGATAGGCCATAGATGTGGAGCTCGGAAGTTCAACAATTCCTTGTAGTCTTAGAGATAGTTTCTTCCTTCCTCATTTTTTTGCCTATGATAAAGAGATAGTTTCTTCCTTCCTCATTTTTTTGCCTATGATAAAGAGATAGTTTCTTCCTTCCTCCCTCCCATTTCAATTTTTTTTGGTGGCTTGGAGCTAGCTACCCTACCTATTGGTCATATGTCATTATCTCCTCTCCATATAGTACCCCAAAAGAATGATGACTCATGTCGTTGTTATCAAAGGGAGTGGGACAAGTACTAAAAAATTGACATGGTCCATAGGAATACGATTTGCAAGAGAGATTGAGATATTCCGGTGCGATACATTGTCTAAGTGTGCTTGGTATAAGACCCGATTATTTATTCCCATAGATATATCTAACCATATCCATAGCCATCTTCCTTAGCTTGGAAGGTAGGGAATGAGTTGCTTGAGGGATTGAGATAGACCACATATTTGGGAGCCTTACAATCTGTGCTTGTTACCCATTCCTCCTCTTTCCCAATAAGACAACAACCCAACATGGAGGACCTTGAGGAGGTGGATGCCTCTCCATTCAATGCGAAGTGCGTCGATAGGTAGGCAATAAAAGAGTAGGTTAATAATATGTGGACAAGCTCAACATTTTGGGTAGAATTTTTTCTTCAAATCTTATAGGAATTTTGTGGAAATTTATAATTCCACATGATTGATGGGGACTTTGACCATGGAACTTTGCATTGAAGGGTTTTGGCCTATTTTAAGATGACCCAAATCATTGAAATTTTGAAAAAGTGAATGGATCAAGGCGAAACTTTGCTTCACTAGAAAAAAATAAACTCACCATACAAATTAAGTTTATCCACTTATTAACTCACTCCCATAATAAACACATGTCACTCACCTCGGTCATTCACCCTCCACCATCCATATTGGCTTCATTCATCCACTTTCTACATATTTAATTACAATAATTGCTTCACTTATTTTATTTATTTATTATAATTATTATTTTATGTTTCAAGTTAAAAATCCCCAAAATACATCATCCTTCGAACCTAACCATAAACAAGAGAAATGGAATCTACAAATTTTAAAAAACAATTTCAATTTGTAAAATAAAAGAAGTTAATGTGGAAAAAAACAAAACTTAGCAAACTTTACAAATATTAATCCAAATGAAAAAGAACTAATCGAGAGAATATAGTGGGTTCCCTATGTGATAGAAAGTGCAAATGATAATTGAATGACATATTCTTTTAAGAAGACTCTCCATTCTTTATATTATTCTAAGTATGATGGATTCATTCTTTTTTCAATACATGAGGCATAAATATATACATGAGGCATAAATATATAGGATATTTATTATATTTTATTGAGAAATTTTTATCTTTTAAAAGATTTTTTTGTTCTTTTATTTCAATATTATTATAATATTTTTTTATTAAAACATATTTATAATCATTTCATTAAATTTTTTTTTTTCTTTTATTTCAATATTATTATAATATTTTTTTATTAAAACATATTTATAATCACTTCATTGAAAGACTAGTGCACTTGCATATTTTATCATCACTTCAAATCATTTTAAGGGTTAGTTATTTCATAACTTTCACTTGCATATTTTATCACCACTTCAAATCGTTTTAAGAGCTATTGCTCTCATAACTTTCACTTGTATATTAGGTAATTGAGGATGATTTGTTGCAAGAAAAAAAAAAAAATGTAATTTTTAAACTTTCACTTGTATATTAGGTAATTGAGGATGATTTGTTGCAAGAAGAAAACAAATATAATTTCATTCTAATTAAATTGATGATTATATTTTTTTTAGGTACTTATTGCATTTTACATAAATCATATAGTCCTTCACGATTTACATATTATGACAATATATTCTCCCTCGAACAATCAACAAAATTTAAACAAAAAACACATAATTGCTTTTTATTTAAACAAAAACATAAATGCCTTTTCATAAATATCTATTTATATTCTTAGACTTTATACAAATCTTTAAAATCTAAAACTTCTTTACAACAAAATAAAAGATTATTATTATTGGCATTTGCATCCCTCAATTTGTATATCATAAAATTTCCTCTAATACCATAATTCCAACTTTAATTTGTTTTGTTTTCCTTCTTTCGAGATTCCATCAACTTCTATGTTATGTTAACTGAGAAATATTTAAAAATAAAGAGTGACTATTATATAGTCAGTAATCCAAATATATGTAAGCAATGTAAAAAGGGATCTTAATTGGAAGAAAACTTCGATTTGTTTTATTCACTTTATTTTATTATGAAATATGTGGTTGATATTATTATTTATTTAAACATTCTTACTAACTTGTCTAGGACATACTGTAATGGAAGGACATACTGTAATGGAATGAAGAACTTCAAAATAAATTTAACAGTTTTTGTTTTCATAACTAAATTGGCACACACTTGTCATTATAAAGGTAAAAAATTAGTAATTTGAAAATTGAAATATTGGATTTACAAATCTGTAATATAATTTTATTAAAAACAATAGTAGCAAATTTGGTAACATCGTGAAAGTTTATATGATTTAATGAATCATTTTAAAACATACTCACATCATAACCAACCAACCATTATGTTAGTAGAAGGCACCACTTCATAGTCAATGCCTTCATTGACATACCGATCATGGTATATTGGAGCTTATATGTAACATTCCCACTATAATCCCTAGTTTAATTAATGCTTATGTAGATATAATGTGTGGCTACGACCAAGCGATGTGATATGTGAATTGTATTTTTATGTTTTAATAATAAAATGTGATGCCAACTGCTAAGGGGACATGGACAAGAGATGGGGGCTGGATTAATCCACAAGAGAGGGGAGTGTCTAGGATAATGGTCAAGAGGGGTCCAAGGGGGAATTACCCATGTATTTTAATTCAACCCATTTTTCCTAAAATCGTTATTTGTATATGAACCTTCCAATTTCTAATTGAGTGTTCCCAAAGCCAATCATTGAATGCATGTAAGAGGGTGTGTGCGTAGTCACATCCCAAAGTTATTGGGCACATGGGGGTTGAGTACAATCAACCTAGAGAAGAGTGTGAGTCAAGCAAGGAAAGCCAAAGAGAGGAAATTCGTATGGGTGGAGATAACAATTTTACACATTGCGTTTTTGTGCACGAGGAGCAATAAGAGAGAAAGAATGAGAGCTTGGCACTGGTGCGACCATGGAGGGCGAATTTTAGAGAAAGATGGAGTGTATATGGAGCTGGAAACTGAAGAACCAGGTTGTCAGGCCTGAAGAGTGAACTCCTAAGTGAGTTGCACTAAAACAACAAGTGTTTATTGTGTTTTGCTGGTAGTTTTCCTAGCAACAAGTTCCCTTGAGCTCCCAGCTGAGAGATTCCTAGCTACCTGTGCCAGAGAGACCCTGATAAACGAATGACTCATTCCTTGGGTTAGCTCTGATAAACAGATGGTATATCCCTTGGGTTAACTTTGATAAACAAATAGTACATTCCTTGGGTTGGATAGGTCAAGAGGAAGAGAGCCGGTGGAAAAATTATGATGGTTGGAGGAAGATACCAGTGGGTTGTGAGTTTTATGAGTTGTGAGTTGACTGTGAGAGACCACCCTCTTTTTTGGATTACTAGCCTCAACTCGGGGGTGATTTTTTGTTGATATTTGGAAAAACAAGTCTATGGTTGGGTGGAACGTCCATCCAAAGCAACTCGTTTCACATCTGTTATAAAAGATAAGTGTTTAATCTTGTTGCTGTGTTATTTATGAGTTTAATTGTTGTGCATGAACTCTGTGTTTTTGGAAATAATTTATATGATGCTGTGAGAATTATTAAGTTGCATTCATGTTATTTTGATATGTTGTAGATGCATCTATTTTATGGTTAAAGACACTAGCTATTTTTTTTTTTTTAATTCGTAGCTGAAAGCTATAAGAAATTAGCTAGCAGTAAAATAATTAAATTAGTTCGCAGAAATTTCGTTTTTATGTATATTCTGCACCGCAATGTCCCTTGGTTGGGCTTGGAGACGTTACATTATGATATCAGAGCTTCTGGTTCAAACATCAATCTTCGATGGGCTAGAACCATAACGAATTGGTGACATTTATTGTTGCATATTTTGTCTATGAAAGATTTGGGGAAAAATAAAGAATTTAGAGAGAAATCCCCAAATCCATGGGAAAAATTTGAGTTTGAATGACTCTGGACGATTTAAGAAGGTTAATGGAGTAGAGAGGTGAAGTTTCAGATTGAAATTTGACTTGGAATGGTCGAAATTCCAGTCTTAATGGCCGCTTATAGAGTTATAGGAAATTTGGTGAATCGACGACCGAGATCTATTTTAACCTCGAGATCGACGACTGAGATTCATCATGATAAATTTAAAAAAATTCATAAGGTTCGATTGTTTTGAAAGGTTGATCAAATTGATGGCTGGGATTCATTTCGGGGGTTTTGAAAGGAATTAGATCGACAATTTAGATTCAATCAGAGAAATGTTGAAAATTTGCTAAGTGTGGAAATTGCCAAGATAAATCACCGACGACTGATGGTCGGGTCAGTCGAAGTGGCGATGAGTTGGTTCGTCCAAAGGACATTGCTCATCCCCGATGGCCAATGGTCAACGTCGGTCGAATTCCGCGAAGTGTTTTCAATCATCGATGGCTGATGGGTCGGTGGTCGGGCATTGACCGATTTGGCAAAGTGCTTCGAATCAAGCAAGATAAGTCATTGATGATTGATGCGTCTATCGATTCGACAAAGTGTTAGGGTCATCCAAGAGAATCAGATGATGACCGATGGAGGAAAGAGGATGATGACGTCAACACCCATGTGTGATGCCACGTCAGCCCAGAAGTGGTCGATGGTTGATGGTTAGGTCGACTGATTTGGGGAAGTGTTTTTTACAGTTGTTGGGGATCACTGATCGTCGATGGGTCGATGGTCAGGCATCGACTGAATCAATGAGGATTTCGATTCACCAACGAATATTTTCGAAAACCGATGATCTAATTGATTGGTTTAGAGTCGGGTGTAAATCGTTCGTTTAAGAGTTGGGCCGATGGTCGACGGTCGCATCGAAAAATTGGGGAAGGATTTGCGTGCATCCAAAAGAAAGTGTGGATCGTCGATGGCCAATAGAGTTAGATAAACGGTTGTTGTTTCTACTGATTTCAACTCAATGACTAAGATTTAAAGGTTGTTATGGCAGTAAAACAATTGATTTTATGTGAATTTTTTGGGTTTTATGAAGGTAATTAACTTGAGGGGAATCTTTGAGGCCCTGAATGATGAACTCAGAGAGAGCTATCCAATGAACTAAATGGTTTGCAAAACGAAGTTCGTATGAGAAAGTTACAACCAAAATAATGAGGGTAAAATTTTGGCACCAAAGTTACTTCCAAAGGGCATAACTCCATGCTCAAAAGTTCATTTGGGGCATAGAATCTAATAGTGGAGTCAGAATTTGGTTATGGGTACGTGAAAATGTGCTGGAAGAGAAATAAGGCACATGTAGCATGCATGGATAAATTGGGTAAAACAATCTAAACGTCTCTAGACCATAACTCTCAGCTCAGAGTTCGGATTTGAGCAAGTGAATAGTCATTGGAAAGGTTTCAAGGAGTAGAAGACATATGCCAACCCAAAACATTTATTTGGGAAATGAAAATTCTCAAAAAATAATAAATAGATTTCTGTAGCAGTAAATAAGTGAAATTTGCAGCATGTAAATGTTGTAACTTTTCACTCAGTACTTGGATTGAGGCATGGGTACAACAGTTTGAAAGTTGTTTCAGAGAGGAATACATCAAGAGAATCATAATTTAAATTGGTGTAAATTTTCCTTCATAAATTAATGAAGAAATAACTCAAGTTGGGAACCATGACAATGGAGGAATATGAGAAATGGTTCTTTGAATTGTTGAAGTATGTTGACTTCATCAAGGATGATAAGGTCAAAATCCAAAGGTTTCTAAGTTGGTTACCCTCTTTTCTTATTGACAAGATTCAATATGATAACCCCAAGACCTTGGAAGAAACCATAAGGAGAGCAAGACATATTTACGAACAAAGCAAAGAAAGGTCAGTGTTCCAAAAAACTTAGAACGACAAGATGAAACCGGAAAATGATCAAAGAAAAAAAGGTTTTAAGCCATCATTTTTCATAAATAATTCCCAAACAAATCAACAAGGTCAAGCAGCCCAAAATGAGCATAAGACCGCAAATTCATTTGGGAAAAGGCCAAGGCAACAACCTGTTCAATGTTGGGGATGTGAGGGAAATCACTTATATAGGGACCAACTTCACAAACGAGAAAGAATGAGGATTGTCCACAACATTCAAGAGGCTGAAACAATGGAAGATATGGGGGGAAGAATGCCAAGAATTTATGCAGCCTTGGACAACAAACAGGTTGAATATCAATCCCCCATGATTGAAGTGGAAGGTAAGATTGATAACCATCCCACAACAGTTTTAATTGATTCTGGAGCTAGCCATAATTACATAAATGACGACATTGTTGAAATATTTCACTTGCAAATAAGTTAACATAAGAAATCTTGGTTAGTTCAGTTAGCCACGAGGGATAAGAGGAAAATCAATAAGTTGGTTAAATATTGTCTGATAGACATGAATGGACTCAACACAAAGATAAATGTAAACATCACACCATTGGGTTCATATGATTGTCTAATTGGCATGGATTGGTTAGAGAAACACCATGCTATCCTAGACTGTTACAACAAGACAATCACATGTCTTGATGAAGAAGGGAAACAAGGCAAGGTTCAAGGCATTCCAAGAGATGTAGTTGTTAGAGAAATTTCAGCTATGCATTTGAAGAAGAGTTTTAGGAAGGGATGTCATATTTTTGTAGCTCATATGGAAGAGGAAGCCAAAGATAAAGTGACAAGCATTGAAGACCATCCGGCCTTAAAGGATTTGGAATATGTTCTTAGAGAAATTCCAAGAATGCCACCAAATATGGACATTGATTTCTCTATTGATTTGATGCCAGGAGCTTCCCTAGTGTCCAAGACACCATATATAATGGGCACACCAGAATTGAAACAGTTGCATATGCAACTTGAAGAGTTGTTGAAGAAGGGGTATATATGCCCAAGCGTGCCACCTTGGGGAGCCCTGATCCTTTTTGTGAAGAATAAATATGGAATCTTAAGGCTATGTATTGATTTCAGACAACTGAATAAGGTCACCATAAAGAACAAGTATCTTTTGCCAATAATTGTTGATTTGTTTGATCAACTGAAAGGTGAAAGAATATTTTCCAAGATTGACTTGAGATCGAGCTATCATGAAGTAAGAATAAAGGAAGAAGACATCAATAAGACCACATTCAGGATAAGGTATGGACATTATGAATTCACGGTAGTGCCATTTGGATTATCAAATGCCCTAACAATCTTTATGTGTTTGATGAGTGGAGTGTTCAGGGAGTACTTGGACAAGTTTGTGATTGTGTTCCTAGGTGACATTATTGTATACTCTAAGTCAAAAGAGGAACATGAGAAACATTTAAGAATGGTGTTGCAAGTTTTAAGAGAGCATAAGTTGTATGCGAAACTAAGTAAGTACATCTTTTATCAAAAAAAGATTCATTACTTGGGGCATATAATTTCAGCATATGGGATAGTAGTAGATCCTGAGAAGATATAGGCTAGTAGAGGATGTCTAGTGCCAAAGAATGTGACAGAGGTTAGATCATTCATGGGTATTTTCGGTTATTACCAAAGATCCATAAAATGATTCTCAAAGATTGCAAGTCCAATCACTTCTTTGCAAAAGAATGGAGTGAAGTTCGAATGGACTTCCAAGTGTGAAGAAAGCTTTCAACAATTGAAGGAAATATTGACAAGTTCGCCAATATTGAAGATTATAGATCTAGATGAAGACTTCGTTGTGTGCATTGATGCATGCAAAGAAGGGCTTGGTGGAGTTCTCAGTCAAAATGATCATGTGTTATGCTATGAGTCCAGAAAACTAAAAGAGCATGAAATAAATTATGCCACCCATGATCTAGAGTTAGTAGCAATTGTATATGCATTAAAAATGTGGAGACATTACCTCATGGGTAAGAAATTTGAGCTAATGATAGACCATTGTAGCCTGAAACATTTGTTTGGACAACCAACACTAAATGTCAGACAAACTAGATGGCTGGAATTTTTGAGTGAATATGAATTTGAAATTAAGCATATAAAGGGAAAGGACAATCAGGTGGCTGATGCACTCAACACGAGGGCACATGAGAAACATGTTACAACCATTAACATGTACATAATAGATCTGAAAGAAAAAATTGTTGCAACATCAAATTTAGATAAACAATATCTCAAAATAAAAGAGATATTACAATAAGGTAATTTTTCAGGTTAAATTTAATTCTTATGAAATTTTGAAAGAGGATAAAATTCTCATGTACAAGGTAAGGTGTATGTGAATTCCGTGAGAGGATGAAAAATCTGGGTTTGAAGGAAATGCATAATGTGTGCCATATGTGTTGGGCACCAGGGATATCATAAAACAATTACAAAGGAAATATTAACAGCAGGGGAGTGAAAAATGAAGTGGCCAATTACATAGCTAGTTGTCTATAATACCAAAAGGTGAAAATAGAGCATAAACATCCAACATGCACACAAACCGTACATGCAAATTATGGAATGGAAGTGGGAGATTATCTCACGGTGTTTTATTTAAAGCTTCCTAAGAACAATATCTCAAGAATAAAGAATGTTACAATAGGAGTCAATTTCATTAAACAATATCTCAAAATAAAAGAGATATTACAATAAGGTAATTTTTCAGTAGAAATTTAATTCTTATGAGCTGAAAGAAGATGAAATTCTCATGTACAAAGGTAAGGTGTATGTGACGAATTCCAATGAGATGAAAAATGCAGTTTTGAAGGAAATGCATAATGTGCCATATGTTGGGCACCCAGGATATCATAAAACAATTGCAACAACAAGAAACCAATACTTTTGGCAAGGAGTGAAAAATGAAGTGGCCAATTACATAGCTAGTTGTCTATAATACCAAAAGGTGAAGAGAGAACATATGCATCCAACATATTTGCTACAACCATTGTCCATTATGGAATGGAAGTGGGAAGTTGTCACGATTGATTTTATTACAAAGCTTCCTAGAACAATGAAGTATCATGGTTCCATCATGGTGGTGGTGGATAAATTGACTAAGGAAACACATTTTATCCCGATGAAGACAACACATAATGACCAAATATTGCAGATATATATATGAAAGAAGTTTCCAGGTTACATTGAGTTTCCAAGGCAATAGTTTCAGATAGGGATCCACAATTTACATCAATTTTTTGGAAAGGTTTGTTCAGGGGATTTGGGACAAATCTAAATCTTAGTACAATGTATCACACAAAGTCAGATGAGAAAACAAAGAGGACCAACAAAATAATTGAAGACATGCATAGAATGTATGTGATGGATCAACCATGAAAGTGGGAAGATTATGTTCATTTAGTTGAGTTTGCATACAATAATGAGTATTAGGCCTTATTGAAAATGAGCCCATTTGAAGCATTGTATGGCAGAAAGTGTAACACACCCATGAGTTGGGATAATCCAACAGACAAAGCAGTTGTTGGACCATAATTGTTAAGGGAAATGGAAGAGCAGATGGTAAAGACAAAGCATACTTTAAAGGCTACCCAGGATAGGTAGAAAACTATGCAGACAAGAACAAAGTGTTTAGAAATTTTAAAGTGGGCGAACATGTGTTTTTAAAAGTGAAGGAAAATAGAAGTTTGCTAAGATTAGGAAGTTGCCCAAAGTTGGCAACAATATATTGTGGGCCTTTTGAAATATTAGAAAATATAGGACCAATTGCATACATGCTAGCATTTCCTGCATCCATGAGAGTGCATAATGTATTTCATGTATCGTTATTAAAGAAATATGTGCCTGACCCTAACCACATAATTGATTGGAATGTGATCCAGGTGGATCATGAAGGGGATTTCCGGGTGGAACCAGTACGCATATTGGACCGAAAAGTCAAAATTCTCAGGAACAAAGCCACAAGGATGATAAAGGTTCAATGGACCTGTTACAATCCTAAAGATGCTACATGTGAGCATGAAAAAAGCATGCCGACAAAATACCTGCAAATTTTTGACAATTTTGAAGAAAATGGAATGCAAGACTCCATTATGAGTAGCCAGAGTTCCAAAACCACATCTCAGAGGCCTAACTAGCTTCATTGGGGACCTTGATAAAAGAATGGCTCATTCCTCGTGTTAGATTTGATAAATAGATGGTACATCCCTTGGGTTAACCTTGATAAATGAATGGTACATTCCTTGGGTCAGCAAGTTGAGAGGAACATGAGATTATGGTTGGAACTGCTGTTGAAATTGTTAAATTGTAGAATTTTTGTTTTCTAAGTATTGTGATGTAAATTTGCATATATGTATATCGACATAGAGTGCATCGAGGACGATGCACAATTGTAGGAGAGGGGGAATGTAACATCCCTAGTTTAATTAATGCTTATGTAGATATAATGTGTGGCTACGACGAAACGATGTAATTTGTGAATTGTATTTTTATGTTTTAATAATAAAATGTGAATTCAACTGCTAAGGGGACATGGAAAAGAGATGAGGGATGAATTAATCCACAAGAGAGTGGAGTGTCTAGGATAATGGCCAAGAGGGGTCCAAGGGGGAATTACCCATGTATATTAATTCAACCCATTTTTCATAAAATTGCTATTTGTATATGAACCTCCCAATTTCTGATTGAGTGTTCCCAAAGCCAATCATTGAATGCATGTAAGAGGGTGGGTGTGATTAGTCACATCCCAAATTTATTGGGCACATGGGGGTTGAGTACAATCATCTTGGGGAAGAGTATGAGTCAAGCAAGGCAAGCCAAATAGAGAAAATTCGTATGGGTGGAGACAAAAATTTTACACGTTGAGTTTTTGTACATGAGAAGCAAGGAGAGAGAAATAAAGAGAGCTTGGAGATGCTGCAACCATGGAGGGCATTTTTTAGAGCAAGATGGAGCGTATTTGGAGATGGAAACTAAAGAACTAGGTTGTCAGGCCTGAAGAGTGAACTCCTGAGCGAGTTGCGCTAAAACAACAAGTGTTTGCTGTGTTTTGTTGGTAGTTTTCCCAACAAGAAGTTCCCTTGAGTTCTCAGCTGAGAGATTCTTAGCTACCTGTGCCAAAGAGACCCTGATAAACAAATGGCTCATTCTTTGGGTTAGCTCTGATAAACAAATGATATATCCCTTGGGTTAACTTTGATAAATGAATGGTACATTCCTTGGATTGGACAGGTCAAGAGGAAGAGAGCTGGTGGAAAAATCGGGATAACTGTAGGAAGATACCAGTGGGTTGTGAGTTTTATGAGCTATGAGTGGACTGTGAGATACCACCCTCTTTTGTGGATTACTAGCCTCAGCTCGGGGGTGATTTGCTGTTGAGATTTTGAACAAGTCTATGGTTGGGTGGAATGTTCGTCCCAAGCAGTTGGTTGCACATCTGTTATAAAAAATAAATGTTTGATCTTGCTGCTGTTTTATTTACGAGTTTAATTGTTGTGCATGAACTCTGTGATTCTGGAAATAATTTATATATTGCTGTGTGAATTATTAAGCTGCATTCATGTTATTTGATATGTTGTAGGTCCATCTATTTTATGGTTAAAGACAATAGCCAAATCTGTTTTAATTCGTAGCTGAAAGCTACAAGAAATTAACTAGTAGTAAAAGAATTAAGATAGTTAACAAAAATTTCGTTTTTATGTATATTCCACACCGTAATGTCCCTCGATTGAACTGGGGGATGTTACATTATATGTTATTATGAACCATGTCTCTCAACCAATGTGAGATAATACTTTATGCATATAGATGTATTTATGTTATAGAAACAATTCCAAGATGCAACAAACATACTTACACTGAAAGCAAACAACCATTATGATAATATAAGACACTGTTCCCTTGTGACTATTCCCATTGGAAAACAATGATCATTGCATATTGGAGCTTATATGCTATCATGGACTACTTCTCTCAACCAATATGGGATAATAGTTTTTGTACAAAAATGTATTTATGTCGTAGAAATGATTCCAAGGTGCATATATGTTAGGTGTATATGACTTAATAATGGGCTATTCTTAGGAAGGCACATGAAAGGAGTATTGTGAAGTATTGTTAGTGAGAGGTTTTTTATTTTTATTTTTTGCATAAAAGAAGGGGGAAAGCAAAGCAACATGCATACTCACACTGTAACCAATCAATCATTATGTTAGTAGGAGACACCACTCCCTTGTCACCACTCTCATTGACATAATGATCATGGTACATTGGATCTTATATGTAAACCACTTCTCTCAACTAATGTAGGATAATAATTTTTGTATAGAGACATATTTATGTCTTTAAAACATTCCAAAACACATAAATGTTAAATGTACATAAATGTATAATATTTACATAATTTTATCGAAATGAAATTATTTATATTCCACATACATATGTATTGGTGATGATAAATATCTTTTTATTCATTTAAAGGTTTGATCTCCAAAATTGCTTTTGCCTAAATCCTCTTTAGAATAATTAATGATCAATTCTCTACCACTTTGAACACTGTACAACAATTCCACTAGTCTAAGCGCAAAGGAAGTGTGATTTATTATAGGCGTAGTCTAAACATTCAACTTTTTGAACCTTTTTCGATCAGTTTTGCTCAAAATCTGGCCAAAAATTTAGAAGAATTGTCGGCATCACAGATATTAGTTGCTAAGATTGCACACTTTGGGTGTATTAGAGGTTTTTCGGGGTGTTGGAGCTATCTATACATTCAAAACTGCAATTTGAATAATAGAAGACCATGATTTTACCAATAATTGTATCAATGATAAATTACTTGAAAAAGTAAAAAGAATAGAATACTTAAACTTATCCTTATTATAACTTAACACTAACTTGCATGTAAAATCGAATCGAATTGCAACGTTATACCTTTATCCATATGCTTTCGCTTGTCCTACAAAATTATGTCGTAATCTAAACATTCTACGTTTTGACTCTTTTCGAAGGATATTTACCCGAAATCTAGTTAGAAATTGATGTATCTACATATTTGAATGATTGAGATTCAAAAATGCAATTTAATCAACAAAAAAATTGTAATTTGCATATTTGAATGATTGAGATTAATACAATTTAAACAACATAAAATTGTGATTTTGTATAGATTTATAGCATCCCCAAAAGACAAAAATCTAGAACAATTAGAAAATGCCCAAAATTATTGTTTCCCCGTCTTCCGCGATAGTTACCCTTGTAAGTAGAGATATGTTGGATGCATAGATGGTGTTTGTTCGCCCATAATTTAAAATTTGATGGCTTCAACCAATGCCACAATTACATGGTAGTTCTCATTATATCGATGCCTGCATTATTTTTACATTACAACGTAAAACTGAGCTTAAGGATACTGCATAACATTGGCAAAGGTGGGAGATTCCATGCCACTATCACTTCTGCTGTGGCTTTCTTAGAACCGCCCTCTAAATTTCAAAAATCAGCGTCGGAAAGTAGCAATAGCCCTCGTGTCAATGCAACAAACTCAAAGGAGGTTTTGGATACCCTGCAGTATGGCACCGGGCTCGAACACGGAACGTACGTTTTTCTGTTACAGACATGCAAGCGGAACAAGTCTTTGTCAGACGTAAAACAGGTCCACGCCCACATGCTGGTAAGTGGGTTCAAGCGAGAGTTGTTTTTAGAAACCAAGCTTGTGAGCTTGTATGCCAATTGTGGTTGTGTAGAGGATGCACGCCGACTGTTCGACAAAATCCAAGAAGGAAATGTATTTTTATGGAATACCATGATAAGGGCTTATGCCCGAAATGGGTTCCCCGAGAAAGCCATTGCAATGTATAATCAATTGCAAGATACAGGAATTCAACCTGATAATTTCACGTTTCCCTGCGTTCTTAAGGTGTGTGCTGGCTTACGAGACTTGCAACAGGGAAAGGAAATCCATGATTGCATAACCAGGAGTAGGTTCGCATCGGATTCATTTGTCAGAAATGCGCTTATAGCGATGTATACAAAATGTGGTAGCGTAGAGGATGCGCGGCAAGTGTTTGACGAAATGCATCATAGAGATTTGGTGTCTTGGAATTCGATGATTTCAGGATATTCACAGAATGGATTCGGGAACGAGGCAATAAAATTGTTTTACCAGGTGCTAGCAGAAGGAATAGATGTTGATCCAGTCACCGTGGCCTCTGTTTTGCTTGCTTGTGCACGGTTGGCGTCTCAGCAACAGGGTAAGGAGATCCATGATTACATATGCAGAAGTGGATTTGATCAGGATGGTCTAGTGGGGAATGCTCTTGTAGCTATGTATTTTAAATGCGGTAGCATAGATGATGCTCGCCGAGTGTTCAACAAAATGTCTCAGAGAGATGTCGTCTCGTGGAATGCAATGGTTGCAGGTTATGCACAAATTGGGGTTTGTGGGGAAGCCTTGAAATGTTTTAGTGAAATGCAGCAGGTAGGTGTAAAAGCAGAGCCGGTCACTGTTACAAGTGTTCTTCCGGCATGTGCTCACTTAAAAGATTTGCAACGCGGCAAAGAGATCCACACTTATTTAATTAGAAGTGGATTTCAGGGTGATGTTTTAGTGGGAAACGCCCTCATAGATATGTATTTGAAATGTGGGAACATAGAAAATGCAAACCAAGTATTTGAAGGAATGCTTCAAAGAGATGTGATCTCATTCACTACCATGATTACAGGTTATACCCAGAATGGACATTCTAATAAGGCCTTTAAACTCCTTCAACAGATGGAATTGCTAGGCATGAAACCTGATTCTGTCACCATTGCTAGTGTTCTTCCTGCGTGCACCCACATAGCAGCCTTGCGATGCGGCAAGGAGATCCATGATCACATTATCAGACATGGATTCAATTCAGATGTTTTCGTGGGCAATGCCCTTATTGACATGTATGCCAAGAATGGGAACATAGAAGATGCACGTCAAGTGTTTGATAGAATGTTGGAAAGAGATGTCATTTCATGGAGTGTAATGATTGCGGGATATGGCATGCATGGTCATGGAAAGGAAGCTATTACTCTCTTCAATCGAATGCAATTGGCAGGTATGAAACCAGACCACATCACCTTTGTTGCAGTTTTGGCTGCATGCAGCCATGCAGGTCTGGTGGATGAAGGGCACCAATACTTTAATAGCATGAGTAGAGACTATCATGTCACACCAAGGTTAGAGCATTATACCTGCATGGTGGACATTCTTGGCCGTGCTGGATGCTTGAACGAGGCATATGACTTTATCCAAAAGATGCCGATCAAACCTAGCGCTGGTGTGTGGGGGGCCTTGCTTGGAGCCTGTAGAATTCATTGCAACATTGACCTAGGAGAATGTGTGGCAAAATGTCTTTTGGATTTAAAACCTAAACATGCTGGATATTATGTTCTTGTTTCAAATATCTATGCTGTCGCTGGTCTGTGGGGTGATGTAGCAAAAGTGAGAGCAATGATGAAAGAGAGGGGATTGAATAAGACACCAGGATGCAGCTGGGTTGAGGTCCAAAACAGGGTGCATGCATTTGTTGTAGGAGACAAGTCACACCCTCAGTCAAAGGAAATCTATGAATTTTTGGAGAGCTTGATCAGCAAGATGGAAAAGACAGGATATGTCACTAACATAAATTTTATTCTGCATGATGTAGAGGATGAGGTGAAGAAAGACATAATATGTGGCCATAGTGAGAGGCTGGCCATTGCTTTTGGGCTTATGAACACATCCCCTAATACACCACTAAGGGTTATCAAAAACCTTCGTGTGTGTGGTGACTGCCACACTGTCACTAAGTTCATAGCCAAGATTGTAGGGCGTGAAATTATTGTGAGGGATGCCAATCGTTTCCATCATTTCAAAGATGGGCGATGTTCTTGTGGAGATTATTGGTAATGATAATCAAAACAATCATAAGCAAGTTTTAACAAGCAGCTGATATTAATTCGTTGTTTCTGCAAACAAAATTGATAGTACCTTCCTGTTTGGCAGTATGATGCAAGTTTTGCTTGGCTTTACTAGATGACTTCACTTTATCAGATATGGGAGATTGATTCTACAATGATCAATGTAATTTATAGAATGCTTAGCAAGACTCACGGCTTAGCAGTTGTGCTCATCGTGCATTTTGCGAGGGGTTTTGTCCACATAGAAAGGAAACAGGAAGTGAGCATTCACCACAATGTTTTCTGAGATGACTGCCACGATTGGATGGGAAAGTACTGATTTTTTTTGCCAGTGCTATGTAGTAATGAACTATTGTTGATTCCTTCTTCCAATTCACATAATAGCAGCTATGCTGATGGCAGTTCAACAATTTTCCAAAAGATAACGCTGTGATAGCATCTTCCTGTTTGGCAGTATCATGCAATTTTTGTTTAGCACTGCCACATGCTAATTTCACTTCATCAGATATAGGAACTTGATCTTACCATGACGAGTATGATTGCCAGATCCTAAGCATGGGCCATATCTTACTGCTTCTGATTATGGTGCATTTTATGATGGATATTTTCTGAATAGAAAGCAAAGAGGAAGTGAACTGTCTCAATCATGGTTTCTGGATATGAATGCCATGGAACAGTTTTCCAGTCTTGAGAATTAATTATCTGGCCCTTGCAAAGTACAAAACAGCATCTATGCTTATGGTATTTCAAGACTTCCCAATAAACAATGCTTCTGGATGCTTCTTATGCAGAAGTCAAGTGTGTTTTACTTGTTTTTTTACATTCCTGCTGGACTCGAATGATTTACAGCTTGTTCATATCTGTTACATTAAAGAAAACAAGGAACAAGGTGGGGGGAATGCTATTCATTTCATGGAATGGAGGTGTTATGTTAATCATTTCAGTGAGCGGGATGGGAAAATACAGTTGATGAGCATGAAGTGAAGTCACTTTATTGACTGCTAATAAACTGTCATTTGCAATGTGAACTGCATGTTTACATCTATCAATGATTGCTCCTTCTTGGAGTATTCTGATGCATTCATTCCAGCATGGAAGCCCTGATATTTTCTTTTGTTATGGATATTGAAGTTGTAAGAGACAAAGGGATGAAATTCCCAACATGCTGATGAGGACTGGCCAGTCTGTCTCTAACAAGATTTAGGAGGTACACACTGGTATGAAAAGGGCACAATCTATTCTCTTTGTTGTTAACCTCACCTCGGCCTATCATTTTTTGAGAGCTTTCTCTTGATATATTTGTTTGTACTTTGTGGTCACTTTTATAACTTATCACCTATATTTTGCTTGACGTCCAACAAAAGTAAACCAAACCATCAGTTTCTAGCATGTTCTTTGATCCCCATAGTCTCGATTGCCTTATTAAGAATTTAACATAAATGGATGAAATATAAAGTGTTGTCACATAGCAACTTTTCTGNTATATTTTGCTTGACGTCCAACAAAAGTAAACCAAACCATCAGTTTCTAGCATGTTCTTTGATCCCCATAGTCTCGATTGCCTTATTAAGAATTTAACATAAATGGATGAAATATAAAGTGTTGTCACATAGCAACTTTTCTGGAGCAGCAATCAAGCAGAAGATGTGTATGATATGTGGTGGTTCTTGTTTCCTTTTTAAACAGGGGTCATCGTTGATATTATTCTTTAACAACATTAGAATTCCTGTCTGCACTGAAGGAAGTATGGAAGGCCAAATCATCCAATATTGGAATTCAAACGTAAGAATGGTTGGCGGGAGGATGCTATGGCAGACACCATGCCCTTCTTAAAAGGGTTTGAGATACAAATAAGTGAGCTTGCATAGAAAAACAGATAAAGAAGGAACCTATAACTGAGCGATGGAAAGCCATAGATAAGTTTTTCTTGCTGAAAATTTATAACAAAGAGCTGCTATATTGTTCCATGCAGCTACAACTGGCGATGCTTGAAAAGTAAGGATTCACATGCTTTGGATGAAGGAGGCAGATGGACTGAACCTAAGTTCCAAAACCCAATGGGATAGCTGCAATATTTTTTCCCATGTTGCACAAAACTTGGAAACAAGGATGGTTTTTGAAATGGGTGCAGCCTCTGAAACTTCTGAAATGGGGATGGTGTCAAAAGCACAACCCCCCAAAAACATAGGAAACAGGGAACTGCAAAAATACATATACATATATAGTTTTTTCCCAAGGAAAATCTCACAGGATTCCTCTCCTTCCCCATAATATCTGGATGGAGGGCAGCTCAACCACCAAACACAATAGTGGCTGGTAACTTTGAGGGACTTGACTGGTTTTGAACATGTGACCCGTGACCTCCCAATCGGCAACATGCCTTGGGTGGATGTTTCAACCTATTGAGCTAACCCTTGGGGCTATATAT
>SNQJ01S0122988.1:0-26195 GCA_010110895.2 Picea sitchensis | reverse complement strand
GACCCCCCTAGGAAGTACTCGACACAACGACAGAGATCTAGGTGAAGGGATCGTCAGACGCAGTTGTCGTATCTGACGCACCCACACACACACACATGCAAAGAATATAACACATACCCAACACCTATGATATGAGAACATATCACCAATGAAGGTTTTTTGCAGTTTGTAAACTCTTTTATGTCTAAATTATCCTTTATTATCCACAATGAAGTATTCGTTATAATTATTCCTTTAGTCAAAGGGTCACTACAATTGCAAAACAACATCAGAGAGGGAGACTAAATATGTATGTTTATAAATTATTTATTAATGTCCAAATATGTATGTTTATAGTATATTTATTAAATTTAAATATGTATGTTTTAAAAAAAATTCATTGTATGTATATTACTCCTCCATTGTACTCTAATATTACATATGTAAAAATGGAATTATAAATTTAATTCCTACAGATTTGTAATTTTTATTTGAAATGACTGTGACTTGGCAGAGGTGATCATTCACAATGCAGAGTTTATCAATAAAAATGCAGAGATGTACCCAAGTTCAAGCAATTAAAAACACAGAGAGAAATCAAAGTTTTAATTAATCAAGCCGCACATGTACTCATTCATAAGAAGGCGCAAAGACTAAGCATTCAACCATGAATCAATCAACTCAAAGATAAGTAAGGGATAGATAGCAGGACAAATTCTTATCCATCACTCATCATCCATGCACAGAAAAGCAGAGCATTTGAATATATAGGTCTTTAAACACCAAAGTGACAACTGTCGATTCGGCTCCTAGCCGACTGTTCAGGCATGGACTGATGACTAAAGGGATAAGGAACGGAATATAAAACCACAATATTTTCATAATAATCAATCAAACCCACACAAAGAAGTCATTGGAATCAGAAGTTGTGTTCACCAAGGGATTGTCATTCAACTCATAGGTTTATCATTCACAATGCAGAGTTTATTAATAAAATTGTATAGATGTACCCAAGTTCAAGCAATTAAAAACGTAGAGAGAAATCGAAGTTTTAATCAATCAAGCCGCAAAGGTACTCGTTCATAAGAAGGCACAAATATTAAATATTCAACCATGAATCAATCAACTCAAAGATAAGTAAAGGGATAGACAACATGAAAAATTATTATCCTTCACTCATCATCCATGCACAGAAAAGCAGGGAATTTGAATTTATAGGTCTTTAAACACTTAAGTGATGACCGTCGATTCGGCGCCTGGCTGACTGCTCAGGCATGGACTGATGACTGAAGGGATAAGGGATGGAAGATAAAACCACAATCTTTTCATAATAATCAATAAAACCCACACAAAGAAGTCATTGAAATCAAAGGTTGGGTTCGCCAAGGGATTGTCATTCAACTCAGAGGTTTATCATTCACAATGCAGAGTTTATCAATAAAAATGGAGAGATGTACCCAAGTTCAAGCAATTAAAAATGCAGAGAGAAATTGAAGTTTTAATCAATCAAGCCGCAGAGGTAGTCGTTCATAACAAGGCGCAAAGACTAAACATTCATCCATGAATCAATCAACTCAATGATAATTAAATGGATAGACAACAGGGAAAATTATTATCCTTCACTCATCATACATGCATAGAAAAGAAGGACATTTGAATCTATAGGTCTTTAAACACTTAAGTGTCGACCGTCGATTTGTCTCTTGGCCGACTACTCAAGCACGGACTGATGACTAAAGGGATAAGGGACAGAAGATAAAACCACAATATTTTCATAATAATCAATCAAACCCACACAAATAAGTCATTGAAATCATAAGTTGGGTTCGCCAAGGGATTGTCATTCAACTCAGAGGTTTATCATTCACAATGCAGAGTTTATCAATAAAAATGTAGAGATGTACCCAAGTTCAAGAAATTTAAAACGCAGAGAGAAATCAACGTTTTAATCAATCAAGCCACAGAGGTACTCGTTCATAAGAAGGCGCAAAGACTAAACATTCATCCATGAATCAATCAACTCAAAGATAAGTAAAGGGATAGACAACAGGGCAAATTCTTATCCTTCACTCATCATCCATGCACAGAAAAGAAGGGCATTTGAATGTATAGGTGCTTAAAAACCGAAGTGACAACTGTCAATTAAGCTCTAGGTCGACTGCTCAGGCACAGACTGATAACTAAAGGGATAATTTACAAAAGATAAAACCACAATATTTTCATAATAATCAATAAAACCCACATATCGAAGTCATTGAAATCAGAAGTTGGGTTTGCCAAGGGAAAAAAATTCAATAAAACAACAAGCAAGGGGATTACACATACAAGTTAATAATTTATTAATGGTAGAAATGACTCATATATTTTTTGGAGAAGATGCAATTGAGTGATTCTTAATTGTCACAAAATTTATGGTGGTAATGAAACCTATTTCTACAAATAGTAATGTGAGTTTTAATGGCATATATATTTTGAAGAAGATGCAATTGAGTGAGTCTTAATTGTCACAAAATCAATGGTTCCAAATGGTAATGTCTACAATGATGCTAATGGAGTATTTTAGGTGGTATTCTTACATTATATTTGTGATCTAGAAAATGCTTTTCCAGGATGTTTTGTTTTGAAATTTGATCATTCAATATATTTTCCATCATGCATAGTTTACTTGTTATAGTGTATAATATATTATGGTTGGTTGGGATACTGCATAGGATATTATCGATAAATATGATAAATATTTGAGTGATTTAAAGTTTAAATATTTAATAATAATATTGTTTTTATATAAAGCAGGTCATTATTTCTAATTCTAAGACTTTGCAAAACTGGTGATATTTTGAAAGGGGCATACAAAGAAGCTGAAAATAATGGTAGAAGTGCACTATTAAGGGTATTACTACTATGATCAAAGAAAGTAGAACATGAATAAAACAGGTATGTATGTGAGACATGATACACCTTATTAGGATAAGAGCTAGTATTGAGTGCAAGTAAGGTAATCAAGCGTATTCGTCCTAACCAATTAGAATGCTATGTTATCAGTAACTCCTAATCAATTGATTACGTAAAGAACTTTTGTTATACTAGTAATGAACATACCATTGCAAGGATGTGTCATATCTATAATAAGTATGATGTAAGGCTAATGAAGCTTAGTAACAAGCTTAAGAACAGTGATTAACAAGACTCTAATCAAAGCAATATGAGCTTTCTTAGTTAGCTTGAATAAGCTATAAGTGATACCACTAAGAGTTATGGATTCCAAGTTGTTACAGTCTAGTCATTGTGTTTAGTTTAAGCATTTGTATTACACTAATATGAGCTCTATAACATAGCTTGTATTCAAGCAAGTATGGGCAAAGGGCAATCATACTAGTATCATTACGTTTAATGAAGGTTCCATGTTTCTTCTATCATTACTTAGGGAATAATCGTGATGTTATAACTCATATGGGATTAGAGATCTAGTCATATCCTACACTTTACTCGAGTCTAATACAGGTCCATATAAGCTTACAACCTATTGGATACATGAGTATGTATTCTCGTAATCGATTACACATAGTTAATACTGGTAAAATAGTATATGTTTCCTTTATCGAATGGGCTATGACATATCTTACAATGGTTGAAACATGGTTAATAAGAATAATCAATACATGTGTGTAAACAACTTAGGTATTAGCTTAGCTTTAGCTATGTGTAGTTTATTGGAATAAATTGATCATCCTATACGTTAAACAGTATTGGTTTCATTACCATTAGTTACATGGACTAGCACAATGATACACATTGAATACTTAAATCTATGTAATATGAGTAGTATTGATTACTAATATTAACTACACAATGGGGTTATGACTCTCTGTTGAATACACTGTAATACTTTGTTTCTGAATATGGTTAATGTACATGTTTGATTAGGTATCTACTTAGTAAGCTCTATACAAACCTATGTTACTTTGATTATGTATTACTTGCATGATTCATTTACAGGGATAATCTCAATACCAAGTTGTTACCTATCATTAATATTGAAGATCATATCCATTGCTTGTATTGAATAATGTAAGCAGTGATCTCATAGGTTGCATATGCCTTTTGTTATGATTTACTACTAGTCCAACCTAAGATCTTAGTAAGCCCATACTTATCTATACAGTGTTTTCATTACACATACTAATAAGATCCATATTGAAGCTTATTACTAACTCCATAGATTACCGATATGCCTATTCCTATGTATAAGATGGGCTATTGATTTCCCATAATTTCTATGGTATCCATACTCATACGGTAAATACACGCCTTCTTATAGGAAAATCATTCATATATGGTAGCAGTAATAGCATAAGAGCTTGAATATGGAGTATCTTTTACATGTCTAATCTGACCAATGGTCTTGATACTACTCATTCTACTGCCCAATTTGATCAAGTGGTAGATAGAGATATATTGATGACCTATGGGAATAAAGGATGTCGATAATATGCATACTTCAAAGGGAAGATCAAAGTATTCAACTTTGTTTACATGTATCAATCTAACAAGATCTATTCCAATTACATCATGTTCTTAGTACCCAACCCCATCTATTCCCATTAGTCTATGAGATAAGTACCATGTAAATCAGTGTGATTAGTGTTTACCTAATCAAGAAATCATAGGAACAGTTGTAACAAACCTATATGCGCTTCATAGATATTACAGTAATCAAATCACTTAAGCTTCATATTCCATGGAGTCACGAGTATTACATGTTGTAAGCTCTACCTTATTTCCATAATCATATCCTCTTACTAATACAGGCTAATACATAAGATGTGATTACTTACAAGGATAAGCTAGATAAGCAATGGGTATAACACTTATCATGGATTTGAAAGCATAGAGTAAGCTTGTATCCTTACATTAGTATTGGCTCAATTCCCATGAGATCCGTAATCAATATCAAGCATGTATGATGTCAATACACTGTATAACCTATGTGATTGAATATGTTATGTATTAATCATACCACTGAAGTTTAACAGTACTAGTACCATATAAGATTGGAATCAAACATGATAACACAGTTAAACAATGGAGTTCATACTAATATGTACGTACTAAGAGCTCATGGAACCGATATGTATAAGATCAATACTTGGAGCTATATACTAGTTACACTCGTATCTGATTCATTGTATAGATCAATGGGATTCATTCATCTCATAATGAGCACCTATGTAAGATGAGTGTTCTAGAGGTTGTATACTTTATAGTAGTGATTGATTACTACATGCCCTACGAACTAGCTAGGATCTTATCTAATATATGAATACTTCCATTTGAGACGTAGCCACACTATCGATTGCTTATGTTCACATAGTCACCCTGCAATCTCAGTATGGTATTAATCAAATTAGGCAGATAGGATACCACTTGTATTCATTCAATGGGATTACTTATACCACTCATACCTACCTCGAGTAGAAGGGTAAGATAAATCGGTGAGCAAAGGGAACAAGGGATAGCGACACACTTACTACGATAGGTAGTATATCAATAATATGGAACCCATTTAAGATTAGCTAGTCTCAATACACATAGGTTCTCTATTACTTATAAGCCCAATATTGATTGCATTATTCCCATAAAAAGCTAATATCATAACAAGAGCTATGGGTACAAGTAAGCATCTTGATTGGATTAGTACTAAGCCCAATGCTTATGTAAGTTGAATGATAACTAAGCTCACGCGGGGTATATACACATTACAATAGTAATAAGGAGGATTCTATAATAAATATGACTAAGATTACAATATAAGTAAAGGTTCGGGGCTATGTGTATAAGGATTGCAATACTAAGCTTAAGCTAGTCTAACTATGATGGGTTTCATTACTATACCAATACATCGTGCTAGTATGATCGAATCGTAATCAGATAAGTATAATTCCCATTAGAGTGATACATGTTATAACTGTGTAATAGACGTAATGTACCAATACTGACACTGAGTTCAATGGGAAACAACATGGTAACATAAGAGATATGGAAACTATGATTACTAGTAATACAGGTGTTGTAATGAACAACATTGTTTATCACTTACTCTGATTAATGGAATTACTACTATATCTACCTAATGTTGTTAGTGTTTTCCTATGGGAATTAAGTAACATAGATGTGCTGTAATAGGTAATGGTAGAATAGAAACAACAAGTACGACATCATCTCTAAGCTCTTGTATAGGGAAAATGACTAGAACCATTAGCATTACGTAAGCTAGTATCACTTCTATTACTCACATGGTCATACAGGCTCACTATGATAGCTTCTCTATATGGGATATGACTTCAAGTGTTATGCTTAAGCTCTACCTTATATTACCATAACTATGATGAGGTTTGTACGTATGATAGTTATGTATGTTATGTAAAGGTTAGTGAATCATTACAACTTAGTTGAATTTGGCTTATGTATATAAAGCTACTAATAGTGTTACATGTGTCATATTATGTTACAAGTACAGTATAACCATAATCACTAAAGTAGTGGAATTTGTTATCATAGCTATTACAGATAATAAGGGCATTTAACCTGTAATGATGATTACCAACCCGTTTGATCTATGTATTACTAATATACAATATCACATATTACACATAACTAGTATTAGTGCACTGTGAGGTTAGTCTCATTCCCATTAATCTATGTAATCAAATCAAAAAAAGTAACACATATCATGATTATTAGTTATAGTCTATACTTACCATTATGTTATGGCATTACTACTGATTGATCTGAGTATTAAGCCCATAAGTATCTATAGATCAACTATGTGTTCATAAAGGTTAGATATGTCTATGATTACCATTACTAAGCTGTAACATGTACAAAAGGTGATATAAGTGATATGTATAGGGTCAACTGCTTACACCTAAGCTCTAAGTTGAGTTTCTTACAACCTGTATAAATATGAAGTAATATGAAAATACTGATGATTACACTCTTCATGCTATAACTAGTAATCAATACTAATCAAATGACTGGAATGATAGAGATCAGTGAATACAGTAAGTTGAATATTACTTAGTACTACCACTTTAATCATAGTATCCATGTATCATAAGATGCTTGATTTCCATTGCTTGTAAGCTGTGTTTGACTTAAGCTGGGAATCACACTGGTCTCATAGTAAGCTTCTACTTGTTCATACTATATTAGCATATCAAATATGCATAAACAGTATTCCAAATTTCCCTTATTAGTGACTATTGATTTAATGGTAATTAGACTCCATCATAACTAGAGTAATTGAATACAAAGGTTGTACATGCTTATACTAGTTGATTTGATCACGGTAATAAGGCACTGTTACTATGAATTGTATAAGGCTTATCATAGAGCCTAACCTATCAGTAAATCTGAGCTAAACTATTTGGGAAACATACACCCTAATAAGTAAGTTGATCAGAGTACAAATACAACTAAGTTGAGTATGATCGATGCATGTTATAAGCTAGTTTCAAACCAGTATGATTGATTCGAGCTATTACATGGGTTTAGTGTATGAATGAGTCATATAAGGTAAAATAAGGAGAGTAGTATTCTATATGTTACATATTATGTAAATATTGTAATATCATGAAGCTTGAATATTACACACAGGTCTAAGAGTTCTACTATGAACCAATGGTGTTGCCAAAGGGATGGCCCCTGCGGCCAAGTCAAGTCAAAGTCACAGTCGAGAAAAATGTTGGATTTTCGATGTCCGGTTAATATATAAGCAGTTTTTCGGCCGAAAGAAGTTTTTGACCAAAAGAATAGTTCGACCGAAGGAATAGTTCGGTCAAAAGAACAGTTCATCTAAAAGAATATTTCGATCAAACGATGTTTTCGGCCTGAATATATTTCGGCGAAAAGATATTATCAGATGGAAAAAATAAGTCCAACTAAATTTCTACACCAAAATCGAGGGCATCGTCATTGTACCATTCGATTTGACGTTCCATAGTTCGGCCGAAAATTAGTTTGGTCGAAACAAATAGATTTCGGCCGAAAAATAATATAGTTCAGCCAAAAGAATGTTTTTCGGCATTTTGGAGATGAGATTGTCATGAAAGTGTTACCCAGCTCCGTGAATTTACCTCACCACACAAAACATTATTGGAACCTAGCATTTCCATTTGTATCTCTTCCACTCTTACATCAATTCTACAAATGTAAGAAGCAAGACCACTCTCTTTTGCAATACCGCCTTGTGCTATAACACCACTCACAATTGCAACATCTTTCCCTTGCAAGTCCACTTTTGCTTCTTGAGTTTGTAGAAAAATCTAATTTACCACAATATTTTTCTTGTGGTGTTCTACTATAATTCCTCTCTGCTATCTTTTGGCATCCTATCATGCATTTTAGTGACATTTTTTTCATTACTTTCCCCAACGACATGCACCTTATTGGTGCAGTGAGCATTCACCACCCCTTACGGGTGCACTGAGCATTCGCCACCACAATCATAATGAGATGAATTCATTTTTCTTTCTCCTTTGGCTTCTTTATCACGCCTTCTCTTCATTTGCACCTTCTCAATTTTTAAGGCCAAATAATAAGCCTCTTCTAATGAGTGCATCTTCTATGCATTTGTCTTACTTTTAATGGGTGGCTTCCATCCATATATAATTTAAATGATCTCTTCTTCATTGTCACATACAAAATCACCTCTTATGATCTGTAAATGGTAGGAATATGGCATGTTCATTCATCAACATGGATCTCTGCATAAATAAATATTTCTCTCTGATGCTAATCATTAACAAGCATAAAAAAATATTGGTTCTATTTCATATTTGGTTTACTACTTGGTTGCCTTTTTTAGTAGACATGCCTTTATTGAATGGAGGCTCTCCAACTCCATTTTCAAGCTGTAAATTCTCTCCACACATCGAATGGAATATATGTGGTAGTGTTGTAGCTATTATTTTGCTGATCGAAAATGTGAATAATAGGTGAAGACACCAATGTTTTAGTGTATGGTACTAGAAGTAATTGAAATGTTGTGTACTAATACAAACCTTCCACAAAATAATAAACACCAAACAAGAAACAATTGCAAGATTGGTTGTAGAATTTGGTTAAATAGTGAACTAGCAATATACTCAACCAAATCCAACACTCTAGTAGTCATTTAAACCAATGAACAGAGATAGGATTACAATGTAGATATGTTATAATTCTTGTGGTTTATGTAGAATGCAAGAAAAAATTAAAACCAAAACTACATTAAGTATACACAACCATTAACACCGTGAGACAACACAGATTATTTTTACACTAAAAATCCAAATGGGAAAATCATGTTCTATGGGATTTTTATTAAGTAGGAAATTGATAACAAAAGGGTGAGATATACACAAATATAGGAAATTTGCAGATATCCATGGCTTAACAACAATCCTTTCTCATCATGGGATAGAGTCAATGTATTTTTCTCCTTGAATCATCAAACAAACTACTTCATTTAGCTATCATCTCTACTACTATCTTCTTCATTTCCTCCTCTATGTTCCCTTCAATGATTTTATTCATCAAAACCTTCATTTTAATTGGGATTCCTTGGAAGGACAACTATCACAATGGTTTGTTTCAAATTCCAAGATAATTCTGAACATTTTCTCAACTTTTCCAAAAATAATTAAATTCTTATTACAAAGTTTACAAAGAGTTTTTTTTTTTTTCGAGGATCCAATTCAGATAGCACTTCCCCATTTGTGGTATTTTGGCCCCTAAAAGCTTCAAATCCTTTCAATATTCTTTTTCTCTTCCTTCAAGAATGTTATACGAAGGGTTATTGTCTCAGGGATGAAGGCACTCCTTGGAGCGTAACTGCTCCCAAGACTTTACACGCCCCCAAGAGGATTTCCCCCATGGATCAAAGGAATCCATAAAACATTGCCACTTCTAGGACCATACATACCTCCCAGAGGATTACCTCTAGGAGAAGACATGGAACTAAAGGAATATTACCGCCTAGACCAAAACTAGCCCCAACAAAAAAGTCCCTAGGACTCGATGTATCGATGAAAGGATAACCACCCCATTAAGAAAAATTTCCCCTTGGAACAATGGTATGCATGGAAGGAATAGATCTCCTAGGAAATGGTGTACTACCCATAGAGCATTAAATCCCTCAGAAACAATGTTTCCCCCATATTGACTAGGAACAGGTCCAAACCCAGTAGGTGTATTCCAACCAAAAGGAAAACCAACACTCAACATTATCAGGTTGCTTATAGGAATGGAAGAGTTGGAAGGAATCCCACCTTATGTGTTGAAACCAATGCTTGGCCCCCCACTAAAAAAGGATCCAAATTTGGGCATCACGACTGATGGGATGGGTGTAGAAATGCTAGGTATACTTATGGAGGGAAAAGTAGATGCGGATGACATTCCCCAAATGTAGACACCTGAAGAAATGGGAAGAGAAGGTACAGGTCTGATGGCACTAAGGGATGACAAGGAGGAGATCACATGAATGACCCTTGCAATGCTCATTAATGGGATTGAAGGCTCAACAACACTCAATGAAACATGTGGGCCTGACATGATGTGAGGATAACTAAACAAAGAAAAGGACTTAATGAATAGTTCCCTAACCTGAACAAGTATGGGATCGTTGGGAAGAATCAAAGGAGGGTTAGAATGAGGTGGAGGAATTTCATCAACCACTTCAAATTCAAAGGACTCACTCTCCTTGGACCACTTATCAGTGTCTTCAAATTATTGGTCTTCTATCTCGCTATGCTTAAGAGGTGGTTGTACCTCTATGATAGGTGCAAGTCTTCATTGTCGATGGGAGCGACAATGAGATTTTTTATCCATGGTGAATGATACATGTGTTAAAAAAAAATCAACCTATGGCCGACGTAGACTCATAGATAAAGAGAACACCCCTAAAAAATCTAGATTAACAACAAGAAAACCAATGGCTCATAGGGACTTATGAAAACCAACACTTTGGGGGATGTCAAGTCCCCAAAATATTGGATAGCCAAGGTGAGAGGAACAATTACGATAACCCTCACGTAATATCCCAGACCGATGTAAGTACCCTTTATCAAGGTGGGCACCCTCCAGGGAATTGAAACGGGGATTGAATGTATATCCTAGGTACCAAGGGCACTTCCCACCTACAGTCACCTATGTAGATACCTAGGATAATCCACTAAGGTTATCACCTCACACTCAATGATTGGGAAAACATTCTAACATTTCTGAAGATCCTACCTCGAGATAACAAACTCACTCAGCATCAATCTCCTAGGAAATCACCAATTCTAGAAGGCTATAGAGGTAGTCATGGGAGAGAAATAATGCATATAGTGATCGAGAGAGAGAGAGAGAGAAGGAGTTGTATTTTTATTTCTTCTTGGGGTAAATATCTTGTTCTTTCTTCTTGGGGTCAATATCTTGTTCTTTATTCTTGTGGTTTGGGGAATATTTTCGTGATATTTGGAAGCCAGTATTGGATCTCAATTTTATCCCCCTTTGTTCTTGAAGTGGTGAAAGTTGTTCTATTATACTCACTCTAAGAGTCTATGAGTGATGGTTTGAAGGGAAAAAGTAATAACAAGAGAAAGAGTGGTGAGGAGAAAGATCAATATGAAGAGGATTAAGAATTCCATCCTTAGTTAGGTTATGATTTCCAAGTGATAATGGTACTTATATACATATATGAAGACAAAAGATTCCCTTAATAGTTAATTTGTTGAGGATAAGAGAGGTATATAACTGAGACTAGGAGAGGTGAGCATGAGGAGGTAGGGTGGGGTTACAGAGACAAAGAGGGAGGATGTGAGATAAGGTGAAGGGTATATGGGTAGGGGAGCAATAGTGGTGGGAATGGAGTATGGGAGGAAGAGGGTTTTATTCCACTACAGTCCACTTACTCTAGCAATAATAACAAGATCCTTTTTAGAGTTCTTTTAGGGTTTTATTCCACCTCAATCCAATTACTCAAGCCATGAAATCACTTCCCACTTTAACAAGCAAGCTACTAAGTTGATGGCCTAGTGATTTTTTTATTAGTTTGTTGTAGTTTGACTTTCTATTTTTTTAGCATAATTTGAATGGATGTTAGTTTGTTAAGTTTTCCACATAATAACTTGGAAATCAAAATAAATTTATATTCATTGACATAGGATTTACTGAAAAAAGTAAATGATAATAATTATTATACAAAATCATTTTATATTCACTACTTAGGATTTACCAAAAAAATAAAAAGGCAAATGATAATAATTATTATAAAATAATATATTCTCAAACATTGTTATTTTAATTGCTTCTAAAGTCACTATGACTAATGAATTTTGAATCATTTAATAAATTTGTGAAGAATTTAGAATCATTTAATAAATTATAAATTTGTGCAGAATTTAGAATCATTTAATAAATTACAAATTTGTGTCTTAAATGTTGTAGATAAGGGAGGCATTCATATTATAATTAGAGAGATGCAATTTGTGTCTTAAATGTTGTAGACAAGGGAGGCATTCATATTATAATTAGAGAGATGCAAATGCTATTACAAAAAATGCTAACGACGGAGTCTTTATGTCTGTGATCAATCTCTTCTTTCAGCTAATGGAGCATTATGTTTTCTATCAATAACTAAATGATGGAGCTATGTCTCTTATCAATCTCTTCTTTGCTATCAATTTCTTCTTTGAACTAATTCTAAATAAATATTCGAACCATGCCTAAAACTCCATGAAATACCCAAAATGTCTGAATTTATAGAAATCTTAACATTTGAAAAATTGCAGTGAGTCTGCACAGAACTCCATGAAATACCCAAAATGTCTGAATCTATAAAAATCTTAACATTCGAAAAATTGCAGTGAGTCTGCACAGTGAATGGGCTCTTGTAGGGACTACCTACCTAATTTTGTAAATGAATCCAGGGAGTTAGAAGCCCTTACAAACGAGAAGCCCTTACGAACGTATTTATACAAGAGGACGAAAACCACCCCGACATCGATTTACATATACGTTGCTACACCCAGAGCATGTGGGTTTTTGATTGATAGATGTAGCTCGAATCGATTATTCTAGTTGTTTTTTTTCTTTATTGCTGCTAGATTGGTCACACACAACTGTGCACCAGGGACTACATGAGGTCAAGCCCACCTGGATCTACTCGAGCCAGCACACACGACAAAATATCTACTTGAGCGAGCACAGACGACGGAATATGTTATTGTTCGTTATAACACAAAGTTGTCGAGCATTTCTAACAAAGAACATACAGGTTATAGGTATTTCCGTTGATGGACCAAGGGGTCATATTTGCGATGTGAACTTAAGAGGATTTTGTACTATGTCCCGACCATTGTATTGTATTTCTGAATTTGGTTTCCAATTGGAGTGAAAGAATGAGCCCTCTCTTAAATCGTCGAAAGTGCACAAGCGGAGATTTAATCGTTCCATGGATCTACATTTTAAGGTCATGCCACGATTATATGGCCACCAGACATGCTAATATCGGTATGAAGGAGAAATTCATAGAAGCATTCCTCTCTATCATCTATGGAAATTCAGAATTATCCAAAACCATCTTCTTAAAACAATTTCAATTGAATTCTAACACAAATTATAAGCACTTTAAGTTAAATTGTAACATAAATTATGAAGCCGTCTCTCGTTACAACAATCGCTTACCTTAGAAAACCGCTCTATATATTGTGGTGATATGCCGAGCTTGTGTATGGGAAGCTGGATGGACGCAGGCTAAAATGGACTAAGGGTGCCGTGAATGTAGTTAGTCGATCCATGGTTTGGTGGTGACTTAAATAAGTCATAATTGTTGCAGATATGGGATGGAGATTCGACCGTCGACCTTGGTAATAATTCATGCAAGATTTGACCATTAGGTTCTGGAGGATAGAGACAGAGTCCCATCCTGCTTTCCAGTTGGAGATTTCGTCGGGAGACAATATCCACCCTGCTGCTTCTACGAACGTGGTACACCTCCGATCTGAATCGTTGCAATTAGACGCGTCAGTCGTATTTGACTAAATAATTGAGTGCGCTCGTGTTCCCTAGTCAAGATTTTGTGAGCTTCTAGGAACGTGAAGACTGCCGATCTGATTCTTTGCATGTAGGCGTGTCAAGCAGTAAACCGTAACATGTTCAGTTCATAATATTTCTTTTACCTCGCTGAGTCAGTCGTTTTTTCACTAAATAATTTTGTGCGCACTCTATTTCACGACACACGTGACCAGGGTTGGAATTTTAAATGGATGTCACCTTTCATATTTGAGGTTTGATGTTTATAATCACATTGTTAAAAATTTTGATGTATTTTTAAGCCGTTTGATTAGGCGGAAAGGTGTATATCTATTGGAGATGGGTATAATTAATGTTTTTTTAATCTTAAATTATAATCTGATGGCTACACATTGAAGATGCTGGTATATTCTTAGTCGTCCTCTAAAATCAACAAGTCAGATTTATTGTTGATAACTTCTTTGCATTTATGAATACATCAGTTAACCTGTTTACTTAATAACATTTACCCAATCATATTAAGAAATTACTATAACATCATATGATTGCCACGTTTAAATAATTAACCTTTGAGATTACCACGTTTAACAGGCACTCCTTCAACTTCATTTTATCATGAACGCGTGTTTCCTCTACCTCGGATTTCCTCAGCTATAAGCCTTTGAGCGTTCACCAACCACAAGTTAGCAACTATGCTAATATAATAGGATGTTTAGCAGGTTTAAAAAATAGTAAAATATTCGATTATTTTTTATTTATAAATAAGAATACTGTTCATTTGGGCCCTACGTCCGTCGCTTTCGATCATTATGTCCCGACACGTGCACATTCAATAGAAAAGAGCGCGGGTATGTATAGTGATTAATGAATCCAGAGGAAGCCGAGCTGTAGCGCATGTGGACAGAAGTCAGAAGGGAGGCCCGCCCTTCTTTTAACTGTAGTGTACGCTCCATCTGCAGCTTGACACGCATACAAAGAAAGGCAAGATGGTCCCCGTGTACGTTAGAGCAAACTGCATATGGATAGCATACATGTAAGGAAATGAAAAGAAAAAGATGCTATACCCACCCTATAGATAAAAACTAAACTGTGCAAATTGTGAAACTTAAAACATGAATGGAATTTGCTTTACACCCAACAACTAAAGCATTAAATCCAACTACTCAAATTACCTACCCCACCCTTTGTAAAAGTTTGAAATTATAAATCTTTATAATGTTTTAACGATCAAAATTATTCGACAAAATATAGATTAAACAAGGGTAGCACGCTGCATGTACTGCTTCGAAAAATTTTATTTGTTAGTGTCTGTACGGCTTAAATAAATAATATTCAAACATTTCCTTAGTCATTCGAAAAGAATGCAAATCTGTACTTTCCATGATCTTTATAATAATTAAAAAAGTGAAAACATTCTTATATTTTAAAATATAACTTAAAAGTTTAAAAATTACTACATACAAATTTCTATAAAATTATATTAAAAGATTAAAAAAATGTTAATAAATGTAAAATTATTGAAATTGAAAGATTAAAAAAAATTAATAAATGTAAAATTATTGAAATTAAAAATTAAAAAAATATTAAGAAATGTAAAATTATTGAAATTTTAATAAGCGTAAAAAGGTTGACATTTAAAATTTAAATTTTTACCTCATTTGAAAAAACAATATAATATTAGATTTTAACATATATTATAATACAATATTACATTATATTGCATTCCATTATATTAGTTTTTTTGTGGTCTTGTCTTTTCTCAACCTCAATCCTTGTCATCATCACCTTCTCCATAAATATTTTGTCGAATATTGACTCTTCCTCTTAATATATTCCACAAAATATCATCACCAATACAATATCTTGTTGGATCTTTTAAAATATTTGTTAATATAAAATTGAGGTTTATAATGTGATAGCTACACATTGAAGATGCTGGTATATTCTTAGTCATCCTCCAAAATCAAAGAGTCAGATTTATTGTTGATAACTTCCTTACATTTATAAATGCATCAGTTAACCTGCTTACTTTTTAACATTTACCTAATCATATTAAGAAATTACTGTAACATCATATGATTGCCACGTTTAAATAATTAACCTTTGAGATAACTACGTTTAGCATGCACTCCTTCAACTTCATTCTTGGAAATTACATGTATTAGACAAGTCACGTTTCCTTTATGCAGACAACGTTTCCTCTATCAAATTTCCTCATCCTTCTCAAGCACTTTTGGTTCACAATACGAGTTAAGCTATGCTAGTGATATGTACGTTGGACTCTGAGTATTTGACGGCTAAATTGCTTAGTGACAATTTACTTGTCAAATTAAAGTCCTCCTTATCTCAATATCCCAAACCTCAGAAGTGAGGTTGGAATTTGACCAGTAAATTTTCCATCACTAGCCATGAAATACAGCTAACTCAGGTCCGAATTTGACCAGTAAATTTTCCATCACTAGCCATAAGATACAGCTAACTCTCCAAAACAGCGTACCCATCATCAAACCACTTATACATACATAAAATGTTTAACAATCTGATTATAAATGTCAAATTTGAAAAGTGACATCTATTTAAAATTCCAACCCTACTCAGAAGGAATGGAAAGACTTACACGCTCCTCACCCAGACATGCCAAAGCCGAGAAAGGACCAAAAGATGACATATTTGGGTGGTGTATTATTCATGTTTCTATATATATGAGTCATTCAAGACTGATGGGACTAACCCTACAGTTGGTCCTAATTATAGGCCCCACCCAGCCCAGACAGTGGATATCATCACGGACCATTGTGCAGAGATGATGCATTTCAGGCATATCGCTACAATTGGCTGTGAAGTTCTGAATATGGAACGGGGTAGAAACTGGATGCTGCTCCAGCAATTTCATATGATCTTCTCGTTGCCCCGTCTCTGAAATTACCCAAACTCGTCTCACAGGTCCTGTCTCCTTTTCTGTGGTTGCATTGGCTTCCTTTGTCCTGTTCTGTTTTTGGCTATGAATTCACTTGATGTTTTATTCCTCATTCTGCCCCCAGATCCGTCAGTGAGGTTCTTCAGCCTTCTCTTCCTATGTCCTTCCACATCTCTCACATGCCAGTCCCCAACAGCATGATTGTCTGCTCATATTTCTGTCCTGTCAGTTAGATGTATGAAAACTGTTATGTCTTCTTTGCATGTGGTTCTGGAGTGTTTGGACCAAGCGTGGAGTGGAAGGACAGATATCTCTTTCTCAAATGGAAAATAGACTCAGGCCTCGTGATCATGTATTCCTTTCTCAGGATGCTAGAATCAGATTGGGCCTTTGAATGAACTCCTCTATTTGGACTCTGAAACCATTATTCTAAGTGTTCTTACCGTGACCAGACTCTGGATGGACTATGAGACGGGCATTTGAGCCCTACAAGCAGCTCAGGGAAAAAGCACTCAGTTATCAGGAGTCACATGAAGAGGCCATGGGCACTAACTCCAACTATATTGGAGGTCAAGCCATCCCCTCCTTTGCTGCTGTAGATGGCTTGGTTTTGAGCTGGGAAGTGATATAATGGTGAACTCTGTTCCCTCCACCATTTCCTTTACATGTGGACCTGCCATATGTTTTCAAACTGATTAGTAGAACTAATAACAAGGGGCTAAGTGCAACCTAGATCGTTGTGTGTGGCAATTATGCTGATATCAATGGATTTGGATGAAAAGGATTCAAAGTTCAAAGTGCAGTCATTGCAGAGCCAGAAATAGGTGTTGGAAACTTATCAAATTCTGTGGCGACAGACTTTGGGTGCTTTGGGAAGACAATGACGTTCATTTGGTGGGAGGAGTTCAGGTACTAAGTCACACTCGATATGCAGCAGAATTCTATATGTTCTTACAAAAAAAGGTTGTGGGCACGATAATTGGATCCTTCAGACAAGGCGTCGGTGAGATATGAAACAGAACATCTATGTCTTGCAAGCCTTGTGAATAAGGCAGCCTTAATCCAGCTAGAGCACACTGAATATTTCTTTCTCAACTCCAGCAATCTTGTGTTATCTCAGAGACAAAGACAACTTGAGAGATCGAAAGAATATCAATTTCAGACTAATGCTATTACTAACATTCCCAACAGACTGCTGACATACCTTCAAGACTATATTCCCGGATATCTCAGTGGTTTTGCACTTATGTTTGCCTCTATCTTAGAAATGTCATTTGTTGCACTTGTGAAAAAAATGATAAGTCCCATTACAGCAATATGGATGGTTGATTCTAGAATATAAAACTTCTAATAGTTTTGGCTCATGGGAGAATATATAATTCATAGACATTCCCTAACCATGGGAAGACAGGATATGTGAGAATATGGGACAGGTTGGAATGGACAGGGATTTCTAGTATACAGAGCAAATGTCTGACAGAGTGATAGGAAAAAGGACCATCTTTGTCCTTGGAACTTGGAAGACTCTATTACAAACCATCTTTAGTCCGACAGAGTACATGGATGTTGCAGCAGATCATGGTTCTAATCAGTAAATCCTAAACAATTAACATTATTGCATGGATCTGCCTAGATTCATTATTATAGTATTTACAATTGTCAATGAAAAGATATGGATAGTTTCAAACAGATGTGGGATGGCAGATATGCTACACATGTAACTCGGAGTAGGGAGATCAAAGAAGAGCTGTTCAGGAACTTTGCGATGAAGCTTCGCAATAGACTGCACAATACATTTCATCGTAGTATTGGCATGAGGGAGCTTGAACTTCTTGTAACTGAAGGTTGTTACCTTAATCAGATTTTGAGAAGGGTGCAGTCTCCAAATTTCATATGGCTCCGATGGTACGAATGTCCTTGTTCTTCCCTTCCATCCTGGATACCAATGAAGAATTTAAGGGTTTTACATGTAGAATCTAGAAACACTGTGGCAGGGGAATCTCAGGTAAATTAGGATTTGTTGAATTAAAGTTTGTGTTTATTAGCTATTGATATTGCACAAGGTCTTCAACGAATTTCAAGGGTTCTCTGATGAGAAACATCTATATATCTTAGAGTTGAAACACGTGAATGTTTTGCAGGCACCTTTGCAGTTGCAGGAGTTACAGTTATATACTCCGCTTTCGAACATTCCAAAGTCCATAGGCCAGCTGAAGCATCTGGAACGGATTATCCTTGATTATAATGTAGGTATTAATCTGAAAAATTTGCCAGAAGAATTTTGTGATCTGCAGTCGTTGCAGACATTGGTGTTCAAAAAGTGCTCAAAAATGAAGTCACTGCCAGAATCCTTTGGTAATTTAATAAATCTTCAACACATCGATCTCTCTGAGTGGTCAGAAATGAAGTCACTACCAGAATCCTTTGGCAATTTAAGCAACCTCCAACACATCGATCTGTCTGCGTGCCACAATTTGGAAAGACTTCCAAATTCCTTCGGGAATTTGACTGGGCTTAAATATCTTAATTTGAGGGATTGCTCTGATTTAACAATATCTAGAGAAACACTTGGAAATATAAGCACGCTTGAGTACATAGGTCTTTCCTTTTGTGAGGAAATTGAAGTATTGCCTCCTCATGTTGTACAGCAAAGGTCCCTGAAAAAATTATACTTGTGGGGTACAAACCTGAAAGAATTGCCAAGTGCAATTGGAGACCTGAGCGATTTGGGAGTTCTGTGGTTAGGAAGCCCCTTTCTGCACACGCTGCCAGCTTCGCTGGGTGACTTAAACGAGTTGAAGAAGTTGAATAATTGCAAGAATTTGAGATATTTGCCGGCTTCTGTTGGACTGTTAACGCAGTTGACGGACTTGAGGGTATTTGATTGTCCGTTATGCAAACTTCCCTTTAGAAAGGTTACAGTAGGAACAGAATCATCACGAACAGTGAGTAATTTGGACTCTTCCGCTGACAAATGCATGCCTCACCTTCAATACTTGTCATTGTCCAACACAGAAATATCAGAGCTATCATTTGCGGAAGGTGTTTGCCCCAATCTTCATCGTCTCCATATCTACTGTTGTGCTGATTTGGTAGAGGTTGGAACATTGCCAAACACACTCATTAAATTGAAATTGATCAGTTGTTATAATTTGAGAAAGGGAAGATAGAAGGGCTTTGTGGGCTTGCAAAGCTTCAAAGGTTAGACATTAGCTGGTGCAAAGAAATAGAGCTGCCGCCAAGTATTGAAACGTTATTATCTTTGGAGGCGTTGTGGGCTTCTCGATGTGTAAAACTGAAAAACTTAAGGGACTTAGCGCAGCTAACAAAGCTTCGAGTACTAAATGTTCGCGAGTGTTCTGAGATAGAAGAGTTAGAGGGTGTTGAACATTGCATATCGTTACAGAGGCTTAATGCTTTTGGATGTCCCAAACTAAAATGGGGTGGAGTATTAGAACCGCTACAACAACGGCTAAAGGTGCTTGAGATATGAAAACTCACTAAATTCATCATGGCCAAGGTAAGATATGAAAATCGATATTGAATGCTTATCAATTGCAAATTATGAATTATAGATATTTATTGAATTACCAGGCCTGCAGACATAGTTTTGTTTTATATCAAATGCGTAACATAGGAAATCAAAATGCGACGCTTTTTAATAATAAAGAAAAATATTTTTCTAACATTTGATTGGCTAATATCTTTCAAGTCTTATTCTGTATCGTCAACCAATGTATTGAGAATTGATAGATTTGGCGATTATTGGTGATAATTGTAATGGAAGAGACAGCAGGCATAGTTTATTTATTTTTCTATGACTGGACATACGATTTGGTATCGATTCTGCTCGTGTTGCAAGGAGAGTCTTGATTGAAATGGTGATCTTTCAGAT
Source organism: Picea sitchensis (assembly GCA_010110895.2). Taxonomy (NCBI): domain Eukaryota; kingdom Viridiplantae; phylum Streptophyta; class Pinopsida; order Pinales; family Pinaceae; genus Picea; species Picea sitchensis. The sequence goes on along the minus strand of SNQJ01S0122988.1, from coordinate 5,346 downwards.
TTTATTGCAAGAAGATCCGAGGCCAAGGCCCTTGAGGTAATGACCATAATTTCATCTGTTTTATCTTATTTCCTTGGTTGTGGGACTTTTGGCTCTAATTCACATGCTATTCCGTGTGGCTTTTCAGCTGGTGCCATGCTGGCAAACATGTATTTTGTGAGTTTTAGATTTAGAATTTACCAGAGGAAGACCCAGGGCTCAGTCATGGAACATAACTTCTGATTCAGGCGTTTGGCGACACGGCGAGTAGAAATGAACTACAGAGCTGGCAAGTTCCTTCCTATGTTGCTTTTCTGGTCTGAGGTGCTGCCTGCCCTGTGGGGAATCCCGGTGGCCATGAATCCCCAGAACATGGTCTTCGATGCTAAGAGATTGATGCGGCGGGGCGCTTCACGATGCCTGCATGCGGGCTGACATGAAATTCCCCAGCCCTTCAAGGTCTTGTCGGTCAGAATGACCATGATCGAGGTCATCTTTGAAATGAGAAAACAATTCTCTCAGAGAATTTCTCCATGGTGCTCATCAAGATGAGGGAGATTACCGAGGCCTTTCTTGGTCGGACTGTGAAGAATGCAGTTGTTACTGTTCCTGGCTATTTCAATGACTCGCAGAGACAGGCGACCAAGGATGTTGGTCTCATTGTTGGGTTGAATGTGTTGAGGATCATCAATGAGCCCACTGCTGTTGCTATTGCTTATGGGCTTGACAAGAAAGCCACTTCTACTAAAGAAAATAATGTGCTGATATTTGATTTGGGAGGAGGTAGCTTTTGTGTGTTTTTTATGTGGCTTATTTAAGTTTTGGAGTTTTCAATTTGATATAACCTTATTTGTAGGGGTTTTGAATCTTGATATAATTTCTGTTTTTGTTGTGATCGGTGTAGTTTATTATTCTGTAAAACTTTCATAAAGTTGGGTATTGGGAATTCTTGGCAGTTGAGAGAATTGGGTGGGCGAAAATTGAAATTCCAACAAGTGTATGTGGATTGAGCTCTCATCTTCTCACTCTGTCTTGGTTGGTTTGCTCTGGCCTCCTCAAAAGGACTCTAAAATGATCCAACATTGTCGGTGGACTCTACCTCTTGCATGTAACATCTGTGTTGGTTTTTTGTGACTAATGGGAATGGGAAATCCTCATCAATACAACATATATTGTATATGTGATGTGCATTCTAATGCTTTCTTAGTTTATTTCCTTCTTTGTTTTCTTTCTCTTTGTTTTCTTTTGGAATTGGGTGAAGGTTAATTTTATGAAAGTGCATGCTTAAGTGCATGAAATCCTTAGTACCAGAGTGTTGTATTCTGAGAGTGTCAACTTCAATGTGCAGGACTTTTACAATGCATTTTCGGCGGTACCAAAGTGCACTTTTTGGTTTGGATTGTTGGTCTGACTACTTTTCTATGGGTTATGACGGATGTATTTTATATGTATTTTTGCAGAGGCCTTCGTTTTATGTATTTGTTCCGCTTCAAGCTCTGGTGGATGACACAGAGGATGGGTTCATATGGGAAAGATGTCCCATTTGAGACTTCAGTTTTACTAGTTGAGTAGAATGAAGGTTCACCTCAGAACGATGTAGGCGGTATGACATTGCGGAACAATCTACTATTTGTTTTTTCTTGCTTTTGGAAGGATCTTTCAGAGCAGTTTTGCAAGGAAATGAAAACAATGAGCTTGAAATCTCTTTGGAAAGCGGTAAGAATTGCAGAGATTATGAATGGTATAAATTTCTTTTATCTGATATATGCAATACTTAATATAACTCAATTTGTCAATTCTCAGAAGCAAAATAGGCATTTTGATTTTCTCTTGAATTAACTTCATATTTGCATTCCAGGAGATCCTGCTGTGGAGACAACTCAAGGAGTTTATTCTATTTTTGTTGGCGCTGGAATCGATCCATATTAAGTGATTACTAGTGCAGTAAAGTGAGAACCCTTTCCATGTTTCAACTTTCGTAGTTTATTTCCTCTCTTTTGGAACTTCTCAGATTTCATTATCAATGTTATATGATTAACATCAATTGTTGATAGTGCAGGGTTGTGGAGAGGCATTCTAAAACCTTTGCCCATCGTGAAAGAAAGATGGTAATTTCTCGTGGAGTTGAAGCTTGGTTCTTTCCAATGATGTCTGAATATGTTCCGTGTGCTAAAAATTTTAGCTCACCTCGAATTTTAATTGAGAATAACACGTATCTGTGTACTGTTTTACTAAGTCATTTATAAGTCTTCGTTGGTTCTCTGTAGGCTTAGAATTTGGATATTTATCTTGCAGTTACCTGACATACTCAACTGGTTTGGGTGGTGTACATGGGATGCATTTTACACAGATGTCACAGCTGAGGGTGTAAAACAAGGTCTAGAAAGGTATATTGTTTTGCATGCCCCACTTATATGTTCTATAATCGCATATTAACTTGTGTAGAGATACAGTTACACGGTGACCTTATCCTAAAGGTCCAGTTAAAATGATTATGACCTTTTGTATTTATTTAACAGTCTAAAGAAAGGGGGCACCCCTCCAAAGTTTCTGCTTATTGATGATGGTTGGCAATCTGTTGAAATGGACCCTAACGTGAAGCCTCCTCAAGTTGGCAATTCAACAAAGTAGGTTTGACCTCCTTTTTGGTTTGAACTATGACGTTTGAAGACAATAATTCATCTCTCTTTGTAATCTGAAGATAATTTTCTTTCGATTCTCTGTTTTCTAATGGAACTCTAATCATTTTATGGACTCGTAATTCAGTTTTGCAAATCGGTTGACAGATATAAAAGAAAATTATAAGTTTCAAAAAGATGGAAATACTGGTCAGAGACAAGAGGATCCTGCTTTAGGCCTCAGACACATTATTACAGAAGCAAATGAGAGCTACAATTTAAAGTAAGCTACTTTAGCTGTCCATCAGGAATTACTCGATTATACTCTTTATTTATCTGTATGTTCTATACCCTGCATTCTAGCTCTTTCCTCATGAATGCAGAAGTTACATTCTTTGTTTAGTGACTAGTCGATATATTCAAACTATCATTTGTATATGCAGACTACTGACCTCCATAGTTGATTTGGAATGCTACTTTTTTCTGAATTTATGTTAAATTTGTATGATTCCAAGTTACATTTATTTGGCATTCTATCAGTTGCTAGGAGGAGGAGTTAAGCGATGTTACGGAATGGAGCATTATAATTCGAAATTGTCTTTGGAGGAGTTAAGCCTGATGTTTCTGGAATGGAGCATTATAATTCGAAATTGTCTTTCCCTGTTGAACCTCAGGGGATTCTTCATCACCAACCAGATGATGCCTTAGAATGCATAAAAGCAAATGGATTGGGCTTAGTCCATCCAAAAAATGTGTTCCAATTTTACGATGATCTCCACTCGTATCTAGCAAGCGCTGGCATTAATGGTGTCAAAGTGGACGTCCAGAATATTATTGAGACATTAGGTGCAGGCCATGGTGGTCGTGTTAAATTGGGCAGACAGTATCATCAAGCAATGGAGGCTTCCATTGCTCGAAATTTCCCTAATAATGGGATAATTTCTTGTATGAGTCATAACACTGACGGTCTTTACAGGTTAGTGTTATAGAATTTTATATGTTTGCTTGTAGTTAACAAACAATCTGACCAATCCGACTGTTATAGAATTTTATTTGTTTGCTTGTAGTTAACAAACAATCTGACCAATCCGACTGACCTTTTGTTGAACTTGGAGTTGTTTTAGTAAGTAGGATATTTTGTCCAAGCAATAGAGTGATGTATAAGTAATTTCTTATGTGGGGTTATTAGTTCTCTGTGCTACAATTAAGAATTTGTTTGCAAATGTATGGATCAAAAAGGAAAATCAAGGGCCAATGAAAGGTGCTCCATATTAATTGGAAAGGGCTAAGGTGATGGTTTCCTCCCATTTGTATCCTTTACCTTTCAAGATAGAAACATTACACATTCTAGATCACTTGATTAGGTGTGTTTTTTAATAGTCTTTGGTAGAGGCCACCTTTGCAATTTGTTTTGAGTAGTGGATATTTTATAGCCCCTCTCCACCATCACTCTTGTAGATCAAACAACCAAATTAGGCATGTAGTTTGCAGATCAATTGATTGTATGCTACCATCTAATATTCCTTTAGAACCACCTTTAAGATTACTCACATGATCCCATTGCCCAAGCAATCAAAGGCACTGATCTCCCTTTTTATCCACCACTCCCCAACCATCTAAATTCTATTTTTATTTCTCCATTTAGTTTATGTTGCTAAGCTTCCTCATACTCTCACTATCTACTACACACATTAAGCTTAGTAACCCATAGGGAAGTCCCCCTTGGTTAGGATTCCATTTACACTAGCCTAAAGTGTAGATGAGAGATGGTGAGGTGACAATGGTCAACCTCCTAGCTCCACAAGGCCAGCACCCATCTTTGAGACTTTGAGCAAAGATGTTGGTTTATGTGGTAACACCCCCTAGTTCACTACTAAAATCTATTCATATCTATTGATATTAGTTCAGAGTCAACGAAATCGCACCTTGAACATGTCACTATGAAGATTTCCCCATTAAATAGGATTATAATTTGTGCTAATGATAAAAATGACTTATAGCACTTTTAAATTTAGAGGACCATAATAAATCTTTAGACCTTACAAACCTAAATTTTGGTTTAAACTTGTAAAATTCAAAATTCAAAGTAAATATATATTTTTTTTGAGACACTCATGGTTGTAACTTGAAAATTTGAATTTACTACTTATATTTTTTTATCCAAGTAATTTTTTTATTTTTTTTCCTTCATTAAATTTAAATTAATTATTTGTTTTTTCAGCATAATGTATTTTCTGGGGAAACCTACTCCACTTCCACTTATGATATCTAGAGTAAACCACATTGTTTAGGCCTCAAGGCTAGGTCAACATCTCAACAACAATGGGTTCATGAAGATCAAACATGTCACAAAGTGGAATTTGAACGAGCTCAATAAATAACTTTTTCCTCTTAGCTAGTGAGCTACACCCAATTGACAAAGTAACTATGAACTTATTAAAAGACTAAGTTAATTAGTGGACAAACTCAACCTCTTTTTTGTTGAAATTTTTAGTTAATTAGTGGATAAACTCAACCTCTTTTTTGTTGAAATTTTTAGTTAATTAGTGGACAAACGCAAACTCTTTTTGGTCGAATATTTTAGTTAATTAGTGGACAAACTCAACCTCTTTTTTGTTAAAATTTTAGTTAATTAGTAGACAAGTTCAACATTTTTTTTGTTAAAATTTTAGTTAATTAGTAGACAAACTCAACCTTTTTTTCATTTTCCCCAAATTCAATAGGAATTTTGCCAAAAGTTATAGTTCCA
>SNQJ01S0122987.1:30233-43797 GCA_010110895.2 Picea sitchensis | reverse complement strand
ACATCATGGCAATGTAAATCACATTTCATCATTAAATTTATCGAATATATGCATAACATCTCTAACAAGTCTTCTAATAGCTCAAAGACCCTACACAAGCCCACCATACAAAATCAAAGCAACCAAAAGGGCAACCTATTGGGTTGATACCCACAGGAATGGAAAGTTTCCGCAAAGGGTTATTCAAACCATGTATAGTGACGTGGTGTGGTTTTTAGGGATGTCTAGTCACAGTTAGGCCTAGGGCTGGTGTCGTCTGTGGGTGCCTTTGTAGGAGGCGAGTTGTACCCGTCATGGATGCAATTTTTCCAAGCCCTTATTGCCTTATCTTTCTTTATTTGTATTTTTTGCTACAAGCCTTGACGAAGAGGACGCTGCCTTGGCTAGGTGGCCAGAGCTGACAACGTTACCCACTAGTATCTTCGCAGAAATGAGAGGGTTGGCTCGTGATGAGACCCCCCTTCCTTTGGCCATGCAACCAAAGGTCACTGCCCTGGTTTGGTGACCAGATGATGGCNAATACAATCAAATTATATAGATACAACAACATACACACACAATCAAATACATGGATACAATACACACACAAATACAGTTAAATATATAGATACAAACAATGCACAAATACAATCAAATACATAGATACAAAGAAATAACAAAAATGCATTTCAAAGAGCACACAAATATAATCAAATACATAGACACACACAAAAATACAGTACAATCAAATACATAGATATGCTCAAAATAATACTCAATACAATCAAGTACATAAATACACACAAATATAATTAAATACATAGATACAAACAATACACACAAATACAATCAAAATATATAGATACAACAACATACACATACAATCAAATACATAGATACAAACAAATAACAAAAATACATTTCAAAGAGCATACAAGTAACACTCATAAAAATACATTCATATTTACAAAAACCAAACAAAAAATACATTCATATATTCACTAAAAAGTTACATTCATATATTTACATACATTGATATACATACAAAAAACACTAAAGAATACATCTATTATAAACATAAAAGTAAACATTACAAAGATTTAATACATACATTTATATACATACAAATTTAATTAAAAATATAGTGATACATTCACAAACAATTCTAAACAACTCTTATAAACAATCAAAACCATATATTCATAAATATACAAGCAAATTAAATACTATAAAATATAGTTATATACATATAAAAGCAAGAACAACACCTCTCACATCCACAATACTATTTCAAATATACATAATTAATATTCTAACTATTAAAAAATACATTACATACAAAATTAATTAAAAGTACAATCATAACTTTACAAACCATTCAAAACCATACCTACAAACAATCAAAATCATACATTCATAAATATATAAACAAACACTATAGAATATATTCATAGAAAACACCTCTAAATGTAAAGTATGAAAATATAATATAATAATATAATAACATATTTATAATAATAAGTAGTAAAAGAATTATATAAAACTCAAAAAAAAATATATCAAAATAATAATAACAAATTAAGAAAAAAAAGAAAAAGATAAAGATAATAAAAAGCAAAAAAATATTTAAAAATATGTAAATTGTATTTTGATGTATTTATATAAAACTAATAAAAAAGAAAAAACCAAAAATATCAAAATAATAATAATAAATTAAGATAAAAAAAAATAAAGATAATAAAAAACCAGAAAAATTGTATATTTAAAATGTGTAAAATGTCTTTTAATGTATTTAGGTGAGTGAATAATTTGTCATATATTTTTATTGTTTAAAATGTGGAAAACATATTGATATGTATAATTTATGGAAGTATGAATAATTTGCCATATGTATTTATAAATAATTTGTCATATGTATTTATGTTGGGAAGAGATACATAAATATATTTATAAATTTATTATAACAAAAGGGTTTTGATTGCATGTGTAAAATGTGTTAAAATGCTGGAAAAAAACATTTGAGTATGTATGTGTTGGAGTCACTATAAAAGAAATAACATGAAAACCCACAAGCACAAGCACACAAACCACAACTCCAAGGAGGGTTTTACAATTTAACCCTCCTTAGAGCTTTTGGAGGGGTTGAATTCCCCTCCACAAAAAATAAACCCTTGGGTTTATTTATTTATTATTAGTGATAATAATGGATGTTCATGTGCACGTGTTGATCTCTCGATCTACATAGACAATATAAAAGAATAAAAAATGTTTTAAATACAATACTACAAAATATTTACAAAACTAAAAAATGTCCTTCTCTGGTCAACAACTTGGTCTTAATACACAATGCTTCAACTTGGTCTTAGTAAGGAATGCCTTAATCCAACTTACACTTGTGCAACCTACAACATTAAAATAACATTGTTAGTACACACATTCATAACACCATGTAATATAATTAAATGCTTCATAAAAATCTTAAGGTGATATAAATATGATATAATTTGTCAGTTCAATATAATAATCAAACTTGATTATTAATTACATAATAAAAATATTTTTACATGAAAATTCAATACCCAAGTTTAATAAAATTATTTGAACAAATAACTAACCAGCATTAAGATAAAAATACTAATAAATTGTTAAACTAGTAAATAACTTCTGAAGTAAACTTTATACATACAAGTATGAGCATATGTAAAATTAGATAAAAAAAGAAATGGATGATTGGTTGAGAAAATTGAATTATGAAAATAATGTATATAACTAAAATAATGTGTACATATATATGAGTCACCTTTGATAAAGTTATGTTCCTTTATGATTTATAGGTAAGAAAGAACACATACATTCACTACTTGTGATACATATATGGAAGGAATGGCTATAGTTTGTTGTTGTTGTAGATGCTAGCACAAAGGTAGTGGTAGATGTTCTTGTAAATATTTATCTATTTCCATACAAATTAAACAATCTTAGAAATCTCAAGTATTTCCATACAAATCAAATAATCCTGGAAATCCCAATGATTGTAGATATTTAGCTAGCTATTTCCTTACAAATCAACAATCTTGTAAATCCCAATGACTCTACCATAGGCACCAGTTTGAACAAATCTAATATACTATAATGTCATATGTATTTGACTATGACATCATCAATACGTACCTAAAAATAAAATGTGGAATGACATTAATTACCCAATAATAAGAAAGTAACAATTAACTTCTTATTAGGGCAATTGAGATTGAGCTAGTAAAGATTCAAAAACATCTATTATAAACATATAAGAAAACAAGAGGCAGCTAGTGTCTAGGAAAATGTTTGTGAAGGTGAAAGTAGCAGGATGCAGTAATCAGCTGCAGGGTCTCCTCCATGCAAATTTAATCAAGCATCCTCTCTGAATAATATGAGATCTTTTGAGTTTTTCTTTCATTTTTATACTTCATTGCTTCTGAATAATCAAATAATTAAGAGTGCATTTACCTAACATCTAATTATGTGAAAAGACTAATGGTAAAAAAAAATGGTTTACCTTAATGTCTACAATCATCTCTTCAAAGTCTACTCCCACAGTTTTAGGATCATAGTAACGATATTCCAACCAAGGAACCCATCATCATTGAAAATGTTGTGATTTCCTGGTCAAAATTAATCCAGAATAAAAAATCTTTAGAAAGATGGAATTTTACTTTGCACAAAATTAGGTTCCACTGTAAGTTCAGCATCTCACAGAGAATCTTTGACGTTTGACTTACCCCAAGTTGGAGAGTAAATCAAGACTTGTATTCCAAAAAAATATCTTTGAATAAAGGCAACACCCAGGTGAAGAGAACGAGTCCCTAAAAGACCTTCGAAAGGTGTCAACAGAATATCAAACATCAACTTAAAACGAGATAATTACATCAAATGGTTAATAATAAGAAATGCTTTTATTTATTTCAGAGGATATTAAAAAAAAATGTAATTGATCTCTTTTCAGCCTTAGACACTCACCATGAAGGCATCATCTACTCATCATGTTGGCCCATCATCAAAAGCCATTCAACCATGGTTGCCTCTCCTCTCTCTCTCAGTTATGACATACCCACAAACATGAACATATGACAAACAACACAGGACAAACATACACAACATGAACATACTGCAAACAAACACAAACAGACAACAGTACAAAGCACATGGACGGAGCTCTCCACAACACAACTTACATTACACTGCCTGAGAGAGAGAGCATAATCAAGATTGCGGCCAATTTTCCTGCTGAACAGAGAGCAAAATTTTCAGAGATTAATTGCATCCACTTGATATAGAACCCACCAAGAAAAGATTAATTGTAATTCAAAGCGAATTTTTTAGAGATTAAATGTATCCATGTGATATAGAACCCATAAAGATAAGATTAATTGTAATTCAAATTGTTGATTCATGGAAAAATTGGAATCCTCTTTGTAAACCTGTTATGAGTTATCTTCATGAGATCTGTTTATGGTTTGGGTGATAAAAGTGTTTGGTAATAAAGGATATAATGGTATCCTTGTAGGGCTGTTATCTCTTTCTTCTTGGAATAAAATTTTACAGTGAATGAGAAATATAGATTTCCAATTGGCTTATTTTCTTTCCAGTAGTCATTATGTTCTCAAAGAGAAACCCGATTTGAAACTTTGTGCCTACGTTTTCTCACATAGATAGATATTTCTAAAAGATACCTTCGCAGTCCATAGGACTGAATGTTGATCCGTGCAGGCTTTGAAATTTCACCTAATACTGTTGTTTTGTAGATCTAAACTTACATAACAGTTTGAAGAGTTTACAAGTTTGCAGTGTGGATAAGACTGTTTTGGTCAAATATTGATTTTGTGAGTGTTGTGAAAATATATTATTTTATGTAAAGCTTGAATATTAATGGACACTATCTAATAAGCTGAAGCCACAACCACTTGCCATTAGTTTCCACCTGTAACTTCTGCACATAGAGAGCCAACATGTTGAATTTCTATTCATAGTGTTGGCTTAACACTTGAGTAAAGCTTACAAAACTTTTTGTGTGTAATACACATGAAATTAGTATGTGTAATACACATGAAATTAGTATGCCCATAAGTCTAATTCATGTCCCTGCATTGAAAAAAATCACTGTATTTCGAACAATTGTATTTTATTAAGGAGATTACATAATAAAGAATTCTTCATGTTACTTTGCCAATGTGACCTGGCCTGATGCTTTCAGAAACCTTAAAACCATAATATTAATGTTTATTCAATCACTCAACAACTCGACACCGAAGGAAATGTATAAAATATCAAGTATGCATATTCTGATATAATGTCAAAAGATGGTTTCAATGTAGTTTAATCTGTCCACTAGTCTGTCAGATTATAAGCCTACGAGATATAGGGACACCAACGAAGCAACATTCAGGGAGGTAGCTGTTGAAACCGTCCCAGAAAATAGGATTTTCTTACTTTTGGAAAAATTGTTGATTCAAATTGTAATTCAAATTGTTGATTCATGGAAAAATTGGAATCCTCTTTGTACATTTGTTATGAGTTATCCAGAGGTAAAATTAATTTCATGGAAGAATGCATAAAAACTAGCAATCTATACTCATTTTTGTGTATATGCAATTAAAAACCAGAATAAAACCACATCATTAGCCAGAAACGTACCTCTGTCAGTCCATGTCATGTGCAATGAAGAGCCAAGAACGTAACTCTGTCAGTCCAAAACCGTCAACGATCTTCCCTTCAGGTCCGGCCTGATCTGTTCGGATCATATTTTCCAACCTCCGTGATCTTCTTTTTGACTCCGCTTTGATCTGTTCAGATCGGATCTTCCGATATTTGATCGTGAGGATTTTGGCAACAAATGTGTTGGGATCCTTCACCGATTTATTTGTTGGACATGGCACTCCACACAGAAAATGCACCGGATGAATTCATCGATTTCTCTACCAGTTCTGGATAGTGACGATTCAATATGTCTTTCAAACTCTCTGTATTTTTGTTTACCCATTCAAGGCCTTTCTCTGTATATACTTCCTTGTTGAAATCACTGGTGAAAAATTGATCTGCTTCCAATCGACTACAATAACAATAGACAACAAGTCCACCATAAGAAACTGCACAGATACGTACATCCAGGCATTTTTCTAATTTTGCTTGTGGATTGAATCCAATAAGGGAATACTACCCACCATGATGCCATGAGCAAAAAGATAAAGAAAGTTGTCTCGCTGATTGCATAGCCATCAGGTCGGCCAACAAATCCAAATTTTCAACGTCATTACCATAAACCTCTTGCAGGGCTTTGATAACCTCCTTATCATTTGTAAGGTCCACCCATCGCGAAATGGGAATCATAAGCATATTGCAACGGAATTAGTTGTATCTTGATACGCTCCTCACGATAAACTGAAACAAATCCCAAAATCCATTTAAGGCAGTACCCAGGTGAAGAGAACGAGTCCCTGAAAGACCTTGGACAGTTGCAACCTGGAGAAAGGTGTCAACAGAATATCAAACATCAACTTAAAATGAGATAATTACATCAAATGATTATTGTTTGGCTATGACCACAATTACACATATATTGCCATCACTGAAAAAGAAAAGAGTTGGAATAACATCGATAAGGTGCACTATAATTGATTATTTAACACAGGCTTATGTTAAGCCTTATTGGTGTCATAGTTCAAGGCACAAATGACCAATATTAACAATCCATTGTTAGGTCATTAGAGAAAATTTGAGATTTAAAATGACTCCCCTAAGGAAAATAATAAAATAATTGTTATGAATTTTCAAATAGAAAGCAAGAAAACTACTTTTTTTAGTTGTATTTTGACATGTCTCCGTATAGGTTTAATTAAATGTCATATGTAAGTACTCATTGGATGTGGAATTAAATTTCATGTATAGGCATCTATTGTCTATACTTTTAATAGACATGCTAAGAGTGGAAATGAGAGAGGGATGATTAGTGAAGATCATTTCAATTCCATGTCTTAATTGAAGAAAGGTCTCACCAGTCATGGGCATGTGTCCATACTATAGTGTCATGTAATTTCAAGATACACATGCTCTCATGTCGAAAAGTATATAATACATGAATTTCAACTTTTAAGGTTTCCTTTTTGGATCATTCATTATCTTCTCTCCACTCTTCCATTCAACTCATGTTCCCAAAGCTTTTACCCAACTACCTAAGAGGTGCCCATGGATTTGTAGTGAACCAAACCAATTTGTGTCTATTATGAGATAGTCCACAAGATGGATTCAACGAGGAACAAATGGTTTTAGTGAGTAGAAACGTTCAGAATGGAAGATTTTGGCATCTCCACATACTCGTCTTGGGTCTTGACATTGATATTTTTTGAATAAAATGTTTTTTCTAAACTCTATTAATAAATGATATTACATGCATTTTGTAAAAAAAAAAAGTAGGCCACAATGATCGTTGCCTCAAAAAAATGCTAGTTTTTCCTCAAAGACTTATAAAAAATTGGAATTGCCCTATGAGCATATCAAAAACTAATAATGTAACTAAGAAAGGGCTAACAAAATGCATAATCATATAGCTAAAGCTAGACAAATGAACATAAAAACAAATACAGTGGCCAAATGGCTACAATAAAAATAATTGTAAAGTTAGGTAGATGTAATGGATTTAAAATCAGGGAGTGGGTCACAATCATTGGGGTTTGGTCTCCACCCAATTAATGGTGGATAATTAACACATTAGGGGACGACCCATCCATTGTCCACACATGGTTCTAGCTGCTTCTCCATTGAAATGGCCAAAGTTCATGTAGGGGAACTTGTCATTCATGGGTTGAGGAGAAGGAAAGCTATCATGGTGCTCTTGGTAGAAGCTCAAGCTTTGTCATTAGTTGAGCTCCTAAACCAGGTGGCTTTCCCTATGTCATGGCTTGTTACTAGGTCGATGTGAACATCTAATTCTGTGAAAAGACTCAAGGTAAAAAATATTGTTTTACCTTAATGTCTGCAATCATCCCTTCAAACTCTAGTCCCACAGTTTTAGGATCATAGTATCAATATTCCAACCAAGGAATCCAGCATCATTGAAAATGTTGTGATTTCCTGGTCAAAATCAATCCAAAATAAAAAATCTTTAGAAAGATAAAATTTTACTTTGCATAAAATTAGGTTCCACTGTAAGTTCAGCATCTCACCGAAAATCTTTGACATTTGACTTACCCCAAGTTGGAGAGGAAATCAAGACTTGAATTCCACGAAAATATCTTTGAATAAAGGCAGTACCCAGGTGAAGAGAATGAGTCCCTGAAAGACCTTGGACAGTTGCAACCTGGAGAAAGGTGTCAACAGAATATCAAACATCAACTCAAAATGAGATAATTACATTAAATGTATAATAATATGAAATGCTTTTATTTATTTCAAAGGATATTAAAAAAAATTGATTTATCTCACAGGATATTAAAAAAAATGTGACTCAGTGGTACTGCCAAACAGACTGACATAGTTGGAAGTTTGCAAATCATAAAATATGAAAACAATGATGACATAGTTTGAAGTTTGCAAATAATAAAATATGAAAACAATAATTTAAAATGAGATAATTACATCAAATGGATAAAATATGAAATGCATTGCTTTTATTTATTTGAGAGGATATTAAAAAAAATGATTTATCTCAAAGAATATTAAAAAAAATGTAACTCAGTGGTACTGCCAAATTGAGCTCAAACAGAGCACCCAACGCATACACTCTAGGAAGAGTCGAATGTACTAACTTTTTTGGCCAAGGAAATCGTTGCTTACGAGTTTGTTTTATAGAAACTCTTTGCTGGGAAAATTTGGAAACTCATTGGTGGGCTATGCAGCAGCATTATTAATTCTGCTAAAAAAATTTTGAAACCATTAGAATTTAAAAAGCGAAAAAAAAACCCAAAAAAATGAAGAATCATCACATAAATACCGTTCTCATTGGTGGGTTGTGCTGCAGCGAAAAAAAACCCAAAAAATGAAGAATCAACACATGAATACCATTCTCATTGGTGAGCTCTGCGGCGGTTGTCAGTTCTTCTTAACAAAAAAAGAACCCATCAGAATTTGAAAAGTGATGAAAAAATTGAAGATTCAACCCATGAATACCGATCTCTTTTCAGCCTTAGACACTCACCATGAAGGCATCATCTACTCATCATGTTGGCCCATCATCAAAAGTCTTTCAGCCACGGTTTCCTCTCCTCTCTCTCAGTTATGACAGACCCACAAACATGCACAACATGAACATGTGCCAAATAACACAGGACAAACATACACAACATGAACATATTGCAAACAGGCACAAACAGACAACAATACACAGCACATGGACGGAGCTCTCCACAACAAAACTTACATTACACTGCTTGAGAGAGAGAGAGAGCAAAATGAAGATCGCCGCCAATTTCCCTGCTGAACAGAGAGCGATTTTTTCAGAGATTAATTGCATCCACTTGATATAGAACCCACCAAGAAAAGATTAATTGTAATTCAAAGCGAAATTTTCAGAGATTAATTGTATCCACTTGATATAGAACCCATAAAAATAAGATTAATTGTAATTCAAGTTGTTGATTCAGGAAAAAAATGGAATCCTCTTTGTAAATTTGTTATGAGTTAACTTCATGAGATCTGTTTCTGGTTTGGGTGATAAAAGTGTTTGGTAATAAAGGATATAATGGTATCCCTGTAGGGCTCCTATCTCTTTCTTCTTGGAATGAAATTTTACAGTGAATGAGAAATATAGATTCCCAATTGGCTTATTTTCTTTCCAGTAGTCATTATGTTCTCAAAGAGAGACCCGATTTGAAACTTTGTGCCTACGTTTTCTCACATAGATAGATATGTCGAAAAGATACCTTCGCAGGCCATAGGATTGAATGTTGAACCGTGCAGGCTTTGAAATTTCACCTAATACTGTTGTTTTGTAGATCTAATCTTATATAAAAGTTTGAAGAGTTTACAAGTTTGCAGTGTGGATAAGACTGTTTTGGTCAAATATTGATTTTGTGAGTGTTGTGAAAATATATTATTTTATGTAAAGCTTGAATATTAGTGGACACTATCTAATCTAATAAGCTGAAGCCACAACCACCCGCCATTAGTTTCCACCTGTAACTTCTGCACATAGAGAGCCAACATGTTGAATTTCTATTCATAGTGTCGGCTTAACACTTGAGTGAATCCTACAAAACTTTCTGTGTGTAATACACATGAAATTAGTATGTCCATAGGTCTAATTCATGTCCCTGCATTGAAAAAAATCACTGTATTTCGAACAATTATATTTTATTAAGGAGATTGCATAATAAAGAATGCTTCCTGTTACTCTGCCAATGTGACCTGGCCTGATGCTTTCAGAAACCTTAAAAGAATAATATTAATGTTTATTCAATCGCTCAACAACTCGACACCGAAGGAAATGTATAAAATATCAAGTATGCATATTCTGATAAGATGTCAAAAGTTGGTTTCAATGTAGTTTAATTTGTCCACTAGTCTGTCAGATTATAATCCTACGAGATATGGGGACACCAACGAAGCAGCATTCAGGGAGGTAGTTGTTGAAACCATCCCAGAAAATAGGATTTTCTTACTTTTGAAAAAATTGTTGATTCAAATTGTAATTCAAATTGTTGATTCATGGAAAAATTGGAATCCTCTTTGTACATTTGTTATGAGTTATCCAGAGGTAAAATTAATTTCATGCAAGAATGCATAAAAACTAGCAATTTATACTCATTTTTGTGTATATGCAATTAAAAACCAGACTAAAACCACATCATTAGCCAGAAACGTACCTCTATCAGTCCACGTCATGTGCAATGAAGAGCCAGGCGCGCAACTCTGTCAGTCCAAAACCGTCAGCGATCTTCCCTTCAGGTACGGCATGATCTGTTCGGAGCAGATTTTCCAACCTCCATGATCTTCTTTTTGACTCCGCTTTGATCTGTTCGGATCGGATCTTCCGATCTTTGATCATGAGGATTTTGGCAACAAATGTGTTGGGATCCTTCACCGATTTATTTGTTGGACATGGCACTCCACAGAGAAAATGCACTGGATCAATTCATCGATTTCTCTACCAGTTCTGGATAGTGACGATTCAATACGTCTTTCAAACTCTATGTATTTTTGTTTACCCATTCAAGGCCTTTCTCTGTATATACTTCCTTGTTGAAATCACTGGTGAAAAATCGATCTGCTTCCAATCAACTGCAATAACAATAGACAACAAGTCCACCATAAGAAACTGCACAGATACGTACATCCAGGCATTTTTCTAATTTTGCTTGTGGATTGAATATAATAAAGGAATACTATACACCGTGATGCCATGAGCAAAAAGATAAAGAAAGTTGTCTCACTGATTGCATAGCCATCAGGCCGACCAACAAATCCAAATTTTCAACGTCGTTACCATAAACCTCTTGCAGGGCTTTGATAGCCTCCTTATCATCTGTAAGCTCTGCCCATCGTGAAATGGGAATCATAAGCATATTGCGACAGAATTGGTTGTATCTTGATACACTCCTCTCCCTGTCATGATAAACTGAAACAAATCACAAAATCCAATTCTATCAGATAATAACATGACACCCAAAATTTTATTGATTTTAATATGATCTTGAAGAGAGGATTATGAGCTAATGATCTCTTACTCTCAAGTGCAGGCATGTCTACAGGATCAGGTCTGTCCTGGCCACTGGGGTCCTGAGCAATGAGGTTTCTCAACCACACAGGCTAGTTCCAGATATCAAGGGCGCTGCAGGCTTGATGCCCCATTGATACAATCTGAGCTTCACTGCCAATCTCTGATAACGTTTTTTCTCTTGAAACTCCTAGGAGCTCTCTTATGTCTACCATGTGACATGAAAATTAAAACCACGGAGTAAGTGAGGGTTCTGTTCTATAAGTGATGATGATGGCGTTTACATTCCTTAAGATCAATAAGGTGTTTAAGGTCCAAATGGATGTTTCGAAATTATTACAAGATAAGAGATCCTATAAACGCACTCTTTGAGCAGGGGAAGTGTTTTATAAACTCACTCTTTCAGCAGCGGAGGTGTTTTGGAACTGGATGAATTTCCATGAATGTCTCTGAGGAGGATGTTGTCTGGCATCATGCGATGTTATGTTGTCTGGCAACAAATTTGTTGGGATCCTTCACCGATTTATTTGTTGGACATGGCACTGTTGCCGAGGGCCCAGGTGTTCATCGTTCTCTCCATGCTCGCAGTTCGCCCCTACTCCTCCCACTATACAGTAAGGAGAATTTTCTCCGTATTGGTTTGGAATTGCGGCCTCTTTCCGCACATCTTACAATCCTATAAAATCTTTGTAATCTCCTTAAACCCAGAAACTGAGTCGCCAAACTTCCAACTATCGATTGTCGACACTTGGATCAATCTGGTGACGCTGGATAAATGACAGTTACGATCTAATGGTCAGTACTCCCCATCAGAAAAAGCACACTCCCTGTCAGAAAACTCAATTCAAATTAATTATGGTCACTACCTCTCAGAGAAAAACACACTCGCTGTCGTTGTCTCTATCAAAACTCAAGCAACGGTTCAATTCAAATTAGTTTCCATTTGAATTGTGTTTTAATTCCTAATAGTTTTAGTGGATGTGGCACATCGTGGCTATGTACTAATTCCAAATAAGATTAGTGTATATTTGGCACATCCTAGCTCGGTAGGACAGAAAGCACCTTACTTTATTGTTAGGATGTAAAAGTTTTCATGGTCTATGTTTTTTGTTTTTTTGGGGAGACAACATCTTTTTTTGTTTATGGGGAAGAGAGCACCTTTTTTCCTTATGTTGCATTTTTCTTCTTCTACCAATATGCGAAAATAATTTGATATTTTTGGATAAATGGGGAGCTGGTTGAAGGGCAATGTTGTGAGGTTAAATATAACATTTGGTCAAAGGTTTTGTTCAAAGAGGTTTACTATCTAAAATACCAGTGAAGATATTGAGCTATGCTCAAATGGCTTTTGAAATTTCAAGCTAATCCTACTCTTAAAGGAGTTGAAAAAGAAAAATAAGCTTTGGTCAATGAACTTACATTGGGTGTAGTAGCAAAGAAACCTGTCATATAGTTTTTCTCTGGAAGGGATGGGAATGGAAATGAGTTCAAATGCTTCTACAACCAATGTTCCTACTCTCCTAATGGAACATCACCATTCTTTGTTCTAAGAACAAAATTTGGGGCAAAACCTTTCAATCATTCCTTATTAAAAGAACATCACATTGATTTGATTTGGGTGAGTTCACCCTAGATATGGGTGTGAAACATGTTGTCCAAGTCATTGTAAATAATGTAGCAATTGGAAAAATGTCAATGGAGAGACAACCTACATGGTTTGGACTCCACGTGCAATGATATGATGTGGGAGGATATCGGAAAAAATTACTTTGTTCGAGAGGTGATAGAGGAGGCTAAGAACACCATTAAAATCATTTATAACCATGCCCTAATGCTTAGCTTCATGAGGACACTCACATATAACAAAGAGTTGGTGCACCATGCCTATCCTTTGTAGTG
>SNQJ01S0122987.1:6982-17109 GCA_010110895.2 Picea sitchensis | reverse complement strand
AAATACATAGACACACACAAAAATACAATACAATCAAATACATAGATATGCTCAAAATAATACTCAATACAATAAAGTACATAAATACACATAAATATAGTTAAATACATAGATACAAACAATACACACAAATACAATCAAATACATGGATACAATACACACACAAATACAGTTAAATATATAGATACAAACAATGCACAAATACAATCAAATACATAGATACAAACAATGCACAAATACAATCAAATACATAGATACAAAGAAATAATAAAAATGAATTTCAAAGAGCACACAAATATAATCAAATACATAGACACACACAAAAATACAGTACAATCAAATACATAGATATGCTCAAAATAATACTCAATACAATCAAGTACATAAATACACACAAATATAATTAAATACATAGATACAAACAATACACACAAATACAATCAAAATATATAGATACAACAACATACACATACAATCAAATACATAGATACAAACAAATAACAAAAATACATTTCAAAGAACATACAAGTAACACTCATAAAGATACATTCATATTTACAAAAAATAAAAATAAAAAAATACATTCATATATTCACTAAAAAAATACATTCATACATTTATACATTGATATACATAAAAAACACTAAAGAATACATCTATTATAAACATAAAAGTAAACATTACAAAGATTTAATACATACATTTATATACATACAAATTTAATTAAAAATATAGTGATACATTCACAAACAATTCTAAACAACTTTTATAAACAATCAAAACCGCATATTCATAAATATACAAGCAAATCAAATACTATAAAATATATTTATATACATATAAAAGCAAGAACAACACCTTTCACATCCACAATACTATTTCAAATATACATAATTAATATTCTAATTATTAAAAAATACATTACATACAAAATTAATTAAAAATATAATCATACCTTTACAATTCATTCAAAACCACACCTACAAACAATCAAAATCATACATTCATAAATGTATAAACAAACACTATAGAATATATTCATATACAAGGAAAACACCTCTAAATATAAAGTATGAAAATATGATATAATAATATAATAACATGTAGTAAAAGAATTATATAAAACTTAAAAAATATATATCAAAATAATAATAACAAATTAAGAAAAAAAAAAGATAAAGATAATAAAAAACAAAAAAATATTTAAAAATATGTAAATTATATTTTGATGTATTTATAAAAAAACTGATAAAAAAGAAAAAACCAAAAATATCAAAATAATAATAATAAATTAAGATAAAAAAGATAAAGATAATAAAAAATCAGAAAAATTATATATTTAAAATGTGTAAAATGTATTTTAATGTATTTAGGTGAGTGAATAATTTGTCATATATTTTTATTGTCTAAAATGTGGAAAATATATTGATATGTATAATTTATGGAAGTATGAATAATTTGCCATATGTATTTATAAATAATTTGTCATGTGTATTTATGTTGGGAAGAGATACATAAATATATTTATAAATTTATTATAACAAAAGGGTTTTGATTGCATGCGTAAAATGTGTTAAAATGCTGGAAAAAAAACATTTGAGTATGTATGTGTTGGAGTCACTATAAAAGAAATAACATGAAAATCCACAAGCACAAGCACACAAAACACAACTCCAAGGAGGGTTTTACGATTTAACCCTCCTTAGAGCTTTTGGAGGGGTTGAATTCCCCTCCACAAAAAATAAACCCTTGGGTTTATTTATTTATTATTGGTGATAATAATGGATGTTCATGTGCACGTGTTGATCTCTCGATCTACATAGACAATATAAAAGAATAAAAAATGTTTTAAATACAATACTACAAAATATTTACAAAACTAAAAAATGTCCTTCTCTTGTCAACAACTTAGTCTTAATACGCAATGCCTCAACTTGGTCTTAGTAAGGAATGCCTTGTACCTACAACATTAAAATAACATTGTTAGTACACACATTCATAACACCATGTAATATAATTAAATGCTTCATAAAAATCTTAAGGTGATATAAATATGATATAATTTGCCAATTCAATATAATAATCAAACTTGATCATTAATTACATAATAAAAATATTTTTACATGAAAATTCAATACCCAAATTTAATAAAATTATTTGAACAAATAACTAACCAGCATTAAGATAAAAATACTAATAAATTGTTAAACTAGTAAATAACTTCTAAAGTAAACTTTATGAGCATATGTAAAATTAGATAAAAAAAAAAGAAATGAATGAATGGTTGAGAAAATTGAATTATGAAAATAATGTATATAACTAAAATAATGTTTACATATATATGAGAGAGAATCACCTTTGATAAAGTTATGTTCCTTTATGATTTATAGGTAAGAAAGAACACATACATTCACTACTTGTGATACATATATGGAAGGAATGCTATAGTTTGTTGTTGTTGTAGATGCTAGCAAAAAGGTAGTGGTAGATGTTCTTGTAAATATTTATCTATTTCCATACAAATTAAACAATTTTAGAAATCTCAAGTATTTCCATACAAATCAAATAATCCCGGAAATCCCAATGATTGTAGATATTTAGCTAGCTATTTCCTTACAAATCAACAATCTTGTAAATCCCAATGACTCTACCATAGGCACCAGTTTGAACAAATCTAATATACTATAATGTCATATGTATTTGACTATGACATCACCAATACCTACCTAAAAATAAAATGTGGAATGACATTAGTTACCCAATAATAAGAAAGTAACAAGTTCTTTTAACTTCTTATTAGGGCAATTGAGATTGAGCTAGTAAAGATTCAAAAACATATATTATAAACATATAAGCAAACAAGAGGCAGCTAGTGGCTAGGAAAATGTTTGGGAAGGTGAAAGTAGCAAGATGCAGTAATCAGCTCCAAGGTCTCCTCCATGCAAATTTAATCAAGCATCCTCTCTGAATAATATGAGATCTTTTGCTTTTTTCTTTCATTTTATATTTCATTGGTTCTGAATAATCAAATAATTAAGAGTGCATTTACCTAACATCTAATTTTGTGAAAAGACTAATGGTAAAAAAAATTGTTTTACCTTAATGTCTGCAATCATCCCTTCAAAGTCTACTTCCACAGTTTTAAGATCACAATAACGATATTCCAACCAAGGAACCCATCATCATTGAAAATGTTGTGATTTCCTGGTCAAAATCAATCCAGAATAAAAAAGCTTTAGAAAGATGGAATTTTACTTTGCACAAAATTAGGTTCCACTGTAAGTTCAACATCTCACAGAGAATCTTTGACGTTTGACTTACCCCAAGTTGGAGAGAAAATCAAGACTTGTATTCCACGAAAATATCTTTGAATAAAGGCAACACCCAGGTGAAGAGAACGAGTCTTGAAAGACCTTCGACAGTTGCAACCTGGAGAAAGGTGTCAACATAATATCAAACATCAACTTAAAACGAGATAATTACATCAAATGGTTAATAATAAGAAATGCTTTTATTTATTTCAGAGGATATTAAAAAAAAATGTAATTGATCTCTTTTCAGCCTTAGACACTCACCATGAAGGCATTACTCACCATGAAGGCATCATCTACTCATCATGTTGGCCCATCATCAAAAGCCATTCAGCCATGGTTGCCTCTCCTCTCTCTCTCAGTTATGACATACCCACAAACATGAACATATGACAAACAACACAGGACAAACATACACAACATGAACATACTGCAAACAGGCACAAACAGACAATAGTACACAGCACATGGACGGAGCTCTCCACAACACAACTTACATTACACTGCCTGAGAGAGAGAGCAGAATCAAGATCGCGACCAATTTTCCTGCTGAACAGAGAGCGAAATTTTCAGAGATTAATTGCATCCACTTGATATAGAACCCACCAAGAAAAGATTAATTGTAATTCAAAGTGAAATTTTCAGAGATTAATTGTATCCATGTGATATAGAACCCATAAAGATAAGATTAATTGTAATTCAAATTGTTGATTCATGAAAAAATTGGAATCCTCTTTGTAAACTTGTTATGAGTTAGCTTCATGAGATCTGTTTATGGTTTGGGTGATAAAAGTGTTTGGTAATAAAGGATATAATGGTATCCTTGTAGGGCTGCTATCTCTTTCTTCTTGGAATTTTTTTTATAGTGAATGAGAAATATAGATTTCCAATTGGCTTATTTTCTTTCCAGTAGTCATTATGTTCTCAAAGAGAAACCCGATTTGAATCTTTGTGCCTACGTTTTCTCACATAGATAGATATGTCGAAAAGATACCTTCGTAGGCCATAGGACTGAATGTTGATCCGTGCAGGCTTTGAAATTTCAGCTAATACTGCTGTTTTGTAGATCTAAACTTACATAACAGTTTGAAGAGTTTACAAGTTTGCAGTGTGGATAACACTGTTTTGGTCAAATATTGATTTTGTGAGTGTTGTGAAAATATATTATTTTATGTAAAGCTTGAATATTAATGGACACTATCTAATAAGCTGAAGCCACAACCACCTGCCATTAGTTTCCACCTGTAACTTCTGCACATAGAGAGCCAACATGTTGAATTTCTATTCATAGTGTTGGCTTAACACTTGAGTAAAGCTTACAAAACTTTCTGTGTGTAATACACATGAAATTAGTATGTCCATAAGTCTAATTCATGTCCCTGCATTGAAAAAAATCACTGTATTTTGAACAATTGTATTTTATTAAGGAGATTGCATAATAAAGAGTGCTTCATGTTACTTTGCCAATGTGACCTGGCCTGATGCTTTCAGAAACCTTAAAACCATAATATTAATGTTTATTCAATCACTCAACAACTCGACACTGAAGGAAATGTATAAAATATCAAGTATGCATATTCTGATAAAATGTCAAAAGTTGGTTTCAATGTAGTTTAATTTGTCCATTAGTCTATCAGATTATAAGCCTATGAGATATAGGGACACCAACGAAGCAACATTCAGGGAGGTAGCTGCTGAAACCGTCCCAGAAAATAGGATTTTCTTGCTTTTGGAAAAATTGTTGATTCAAATTGTAATTCAAATTGTTGATTCATGGAAAAAATGGAATCCTCTTTGTACATTTGTTATGAGTTATCCAGAGGTAAAATTAATTTCATGGAAGAATGTATAAAAACTAGCAATCTATACTCATTTTTGTGTATATGCAATTAAAAACGAGAATAAAACCACATCATTAGCCAGAAACATACCTCTGTCAGTCCACGTCATGTGCAATGAAGATCCAGGCACGTAACTCTGTCAGTCCAAAACTGTTAGCGATCTTCCCTTCAGGTCCGGCCTGATCTGTTCGGATCATATTTTCCAACCTCCATGATCTTCTTTTTGACTCCGCTTTGATATGTTCGGATCGGATCTTCCGATCTTTGGTCATGAGGATTTTGGCAACAAATGTGTTGGGATCCTTCACCGATTTATTTGTTGGACATGGCACTCCACACAGAAAATGCACTGGATGAATTCATCGATTTCTCTACCAGTTCTGGATAGTGATGATTCAATACGTCTTTCAAACTCTTTGTATTTTTGTTTACCTATTCAAGGCCTTTCTCTGTATATACTTCCTTGTTGAAATCACTGGTGAAAAATCGATCTTCTTCCAATCGACTACAATAACAATAGACAACAAGTCCACCATAAGAAACTGCACAGATACGTACATCCAAGCATTTTTCTAATTTTTCTTGTGGATTGAATCCAATAAAGGAATACTACCCACCGTGATGCCATGAGCAAAAAGATAAAGAAAGATGTCTCGCTGATTGCATAGCCATCAGGCCGACCAACAAATCCAAATTTTCAACGTCGTTACCATAAACCTCTTGCAGGGCTTTGATAACCTCCTTATCATCTGTAAGGTCCGCCCATCGCGAAATGGGAATCATAAGCATATTGCGACGGAATTGGTTGTATCTTGATGCACTCCTCTCCCTGTCACGATAAACTGAAACAAATCCCAAAATCCATTTAAGGCAGTACCCAGGTGAAGAGAACGAGTCCCTGAAAGACCTTGGACAGTTGCAACCTGGAGAAAGGTGTCAACAAAATATCAAACATCAACTTAAAACGAGATAATTACATCAAATGGTTATTGTTAGGCTATGACCAAAATTACACATATATTGCCATCACTGAAAAAGAAAAGAGTTGGAATAACATCGATAAGGTGCATTATAATTGATTATTTAACACAGGTTTATGTCAAGCCTTATTCGTGTCATATTTCAAGGCACAAATGATCAATATTAACAATCCATTGTTAGGGCATTAGAGAAAATTTGAGATTTAAAATGACCCCCCTAAGGAAAATAATAAAATAATTGTTATGAATTTTCAAATGGAAAGCAAGAAAACTACTTTTTTTTAGTTGTATTTTGACTTGTCGTTTAATTAAATTTCATATGTAAGTACTCATTGGATGTGGAATTAAATTTCATGTATAGGCATCTATTGTCTATACTTTTAATATACATGCTAAGAGTGGAAATGAGAGAGGGATGATTAGTGAAGATCATTTCAATTCCATGTCTTAATTGAAGAAAAGTCTCACCGGTCATGGGCATGTGTCCATACTATAGTGTCATGTAATTTCAAGATACACATGCTCTCATGTCGAAAAGTATATAATACATGAATTTCGACTTTTAAGGTTTCCTTTTTGGATCATTCATTATCTTCTCTCCACTCTTACATTCAACTCATGTTCCCAAAACTTTTACCCAACTACCTAAGAGGTGCTCATGGATCTGTAGTGAACCAAACCATTTTGTGTCTATTATGAGATAGTTCACAAGAAGGATTCAACGAGGAACAAATGGTTTTAGTGAGTAGAAAGGTTCAGAATGGAAGATTTTGGCATCTCCACATACTCGTCTTGGGTTTTGACATTGATATTTTTTGAATAAAATGTTTTTTCTAAACTCTACTAATAAATGATATTACATGCATTTTGTAAAAAACAAAATGGTAGGCCACAATGATCGTTGCCTCAAGAAAATGCTAGTTTTTCCTCAAAGGCTTATAAAAAATTGGAATTGCTCTATGAGCATATCAAAAACTAATAATGTAACTAAGAAAGGGCTAACAAAATGCATAATCATATAGCCAAAGCTAGACAAATGAACATAAAAACAAATACAGTGGCCAAATGGTCACAATAAAAATAATTGTAAAGTTAAGTAGATGTAATGGATTTAAAATCAGTGAGTGGGTCACAATCATTGGGGTTTGGGCTCAACCCAATTAATGGTGGATAATTAACACATTGGGGGACAACCCATCCATTGTCCACACATGAGTCTAGCTGCTTCTCCATTGAAATGGCCAAAGTCCATGTAGGGGAACTTGTCATTCATGGGTTGAGGAGAAGGCGAGCTATCATGGTGCTCTTGGTAGAAGCTCAAGCTTTGTCATTAGTTGAGCTCCTAAACCAGGTGGCTTGCCCTATGTCATGGCTTGTTACTAGGTCGATGTGAACATCTAATCTGTGAAAAGACTCGAGGTAAAAAAAAATTGTTTTACCTTAATGTCTGCAATCATCCCTTAAAACTCTAGTCCCACAGTTTTAGGATCATAGTATCGATATTCCAACCAAGGAATCTAGCATCATTGAAAATGTTGTGATTTCTTGGTCAAAATCAATCCAGAATAAAAAAGCTTTAGAAAGATGGAATTTTACTTTGCATAAAATTAGGTTCCATTGTAAGTTCAACATCTCACCGAAAATCTTTGACATTTGACTTACCCCAAGTTGGAGAGGAAATCAAGACTTGAATTCCACGAAAATATCTTTGAATAAAGGCAGTACCTAGATGAAGAGAACGAGTCCCTGAAAGACCTTGGACAATTGCAACCTGGAGAAAGGTGTCAACAGAATATCAAACATCAACTTAAAACGAGACAATTACATTAAATGGATAATAATACAAAATGCTTTTATTTATTTCATAGGATATTAAAAAAAAATGATTTATCTCACAGGATATTAGAAAAAAATGTGACTCAATGGTACTACCAAAGAGACTGACATAGTTGGAAGTTTGCAAATTATAAAATATGAAAACAATGACGACATAGTTGGAAGTTTGCAAATAATAAAATATGAAAACAATAATTTAAAACGAGATAATTACATAAATGGATAAAATATGAAATACATTGCTTTTATTTATTTCAGAGGATATTAAAAAAAATGATTTATCTCAGAGAATATTAAAAAAAATGTAACTCAGTGGTACTGCCAAATTGAGCTCAAACAGAGCACCCAACGCATACACTCTACAAAGAGCCGAATGTACTAACTTTTTTGGCCAACGAAATCGTTGCTTACGAGTTTGTTTTATAGAAACTCTTTGCTGGGAAAATCTGGAAACTCATTGGTGGGCTGTGCGACAACATTGTTAATTCTGCTAAAAAAAAAATTGAAACCATTAGAATTGAAAAAGAGAAAAAAAAAACCCAAAAAAATGAAGAATCATCACATAAATACCGTTCTCATTGGTGGGTTGTGCTGCAGCGAAAAAAAACCCAAAAATGAAGAATCAACACATGAATATCGTTCTCATTGGTGAGCTCTGCGGCGGTTGTCAGTTCTGCTTAACAAAAAAAAGAACCCATCAGAATTTGAAAAGTGATGAAAAAATTGAAGATTCAACCCATGAATACCGATCTCTTTTCAGCCTTAGACACTCACCATGAAGGCATCATCTACTCATCATGTTGACCCATCATCAAAAGTCATTCAGCCACGGTTGCCTCTCCTCTCCTCTCTCTCAGTTATGACAGACCCACAAACATACACAACATGAACATGTGCCAAATAACACAAGACAAACATACACAACATGAACATACTGCAAACAAGCACAAACAGACAACAATACACAGCACATGGACGGAGCTCTCTACAACACAACTTACATTACACTGCCTGAGAGAGAGAGAGCAGAATCAAGATCGCGGCCAATTTCCCTGCTGAACAGAGAGAGACTTTTTCAGAGATTAATTGCATCCACTTGATATAGAACCCACCAAGAAAAGATTAATTGTAATTCAAAGTGAAATTTTCAGAGATTAATTGCATCCACGTGATATAGAACCCATAAAAATAAGATTAATTGTAATTCAAAGTGTTGATTCATGGAAAAAATGGAATCCTCTTTGTAAATTTGTTATGAGTTAACTTCATGAGATCTGTTTTTGGTTTGGGTGATAAAAGTGTTTGGTAATAAAGGATATAATGGTATCCTTGTAGGGCTCCTATCTCTTTCTTCTTGGAATGAAATTTTACAGTGAATGAGAAATATAGATTCCCAATTGGTTTATTTTCTTTCCAGTAGTCATTATGTTCTCAAAGAGAGACCCGATTTGAAACTTTGTACCTATGTTTTCTCACATACATAGATATGTCGAAAAGATACCTTCGCAGGCCATAGGACTGAATGTTGATCCGTGCAGGCTTTGAAATTTCACCTAATACTGTTGTTTTGTAGATCTAATCTTATATAACAGTTTGAAGAGTTTACAAGTTTGCAGTGTGGATAAGACTGTTTTGGTCAAATATTGATTTTGTGAGTGTTTTGAAAATATATTATTTTATGTAAAGCTTGAATATTAATGGACACTATCTAATCTAATAAGCTGAAGCCACAACCACCTACCATTAGTTTCCACCTGTAACTTCTGCACATAGAGATCCAACATGTTGAATTTCTATTCATAGTGTCGTCTTAACACTTGAGTAAATCATACAAAACTTTCTGTGTGTAATACACATGAAATTAGTATGTCCATAGGTCTAATTCATGTCCCTGCATTGAAAAAAATCACTGTATTTCTAACAATTGTATTTTATTAAGGAGATTTGCATAATAAAGAATGCTTCCTGTTACTCTGCCAATGTGACCTGGCCTGATGCTTTCAGAAACCTTAAAATCATAATATTAATGTTTATTCAATCGCTCAACAACTCGACACCGAAGGAAATGTATAAAATATCAAGTATGCATATTCTGATAAAATGTCAAAAGCTGGTTTCAATGTAGTTTAATTTGTCCACTAGTCTGTCAGATTATAAGC
>SNQJ01S0122984.1:15785-26666 GCA_010110895.2 Picea sitchensis | reverse complement strand
AAATGATTGACATGCACTGAAGGCTAACTATCTCTTAACAGAGAACATGACCCTATTCCCCAAGCAGGAATCTTCAGCACCTGTCTCTGATTATCACACTTTCACAAATTCACCAAACTGGATTGCTAATTAGAATAATTGACAGTTACCCAAGCATGAATTATATGAAAACAATGTACAATCAATAAAGCAGAGTTTCAGCAAAACAGAGTTCAGTAAAGTAGAGTTTCAGCAAAACAGAATTTAATCAAGGCATGAACAAAAATAATACTAGCGCACTACAAAACTAATGGGTGAATCTTGTGAAGAAGGTGGGCCCTCCCTTCTCAGAAGATTCCCCAAAAACGAAAGGAACTAGGAAGGAATGCTCAAAACAATATTTTATTCATCTGTCAACTGTATCATGTTACAATGTCTGAAGTAAACACGTCCTTCTCTGTAATTCCTTTCTTAGCCAATAAAAGTCCCTTTCTAATGATGATTTCCTCTTATTTAAAGAGGAGAATCCCCCCCAATACAATTTGATCATCAAATTACATGTGCACATATGAATCCTATTCTTAGTCAGATCTAATCTCTATACAGGAATAAGATATCCTGGTCTCCCATAACAGAATGCTATTACAATAGTTGAAAAGGTGTTGAGTGAGGTGTAGTTGTTGCGGTTGGAGTAATAGCTTCTTTATTTATCTTCTTGTTACTGTTGTTGTATATTGTTTCAGCATCGCAAATCGCGGGTTGTTTCAGCAATGGGATTTGCGTTCTGACTGTTTCAGCAACGTGGTCTCACGCAGCAGTGATGGTTAATTCTAACTCAAGGTGCAGTTGTTGTGGTCAGTGTAACAACTTCTTCTTTGTGTGAATTGTTGTTTCAGTATCGTAGACCATGGACTATTTCAGCCACGGGGTTTGTGTGCTTTTGATTGTTTCAGCACTTATATATTTCTGATCAATGGTTAAGTATGAGAGTAATGTAAAATTATATGCAAAACAAATTAAACATATAGCAAAGAGAAGAGACGTTATATACCTTTGGAAAGATAGGGTAAGGTGATAATGTAAGTTTAAATGTGAGTGGAAAAAGGATGTAATGGTAGCAAAAAGGTACATTATAGGGTCCTAACATATATGTACTAAAAAAGAAACCAAACTACCCTCAATTAAATTGTCAACCCAGGGTAAGTAAACTTAGAGTTGTAGCAAAATATATGCCAAAGGTAGAAGGTTGGTAGGAGTGTAGACTAACTAAGGAAAGTAGCTATCTAAGGCTAATCTACTCAAGTAAACCTATCTAATGAACAAACCCTACTAGGCAAAATGAAAACTAGGTAACCTAAGTACTTTTGGGCCAAGGACTGATGGATAGTTCCTAAGAAAGCGATTGAAAACTCTATGTAAATCAAACTAGTTCATGACAGTAAGCAAAGGTAAACTAATAAGCATACTAAGTAAATGATGAAAGCAAACTACCTTTAACTTGCCAACCTACATTCAATGAGCAACTACCCTATGAAAGCAAATAAATAAGCAAGTAAGCAAAAGCACCTAACTAACCTATTAAAGCAAATAGACAAGCAAGAAAAAACACCTAACTACCCTACTAAAGAAAATAGACAAGCAAGCAAAAGCACCTAACAAACCTATTAAAGCAAATAGACAAGCTAGCAAAAGCATAAAGAAAAAGACAAGTAAGCAAAGACTTCTCATTGAACAACTACCTAGCCTAAGAGGCAAGTGAACTAAATGCCTGATGCAAAACTATTTCTCTTGTGTTAAAGGAAGTTTAAATGCTCAATGCAATGCATGAAAGGAAATCTATTCTATTGAAAGCAAGAAAGACTACCAACTAAGCTTATGAAAACAAGAAACTATCTTTTCTAACTTATGAAAGCAAGAAACTAACTTTAACCTATGAAACACTCATATGTAATGTTGGTGGTTGTGTGAATGCCTTCGGTGATGACGGATGATATCTCGATGACACTTGACCACAAAGGACGGTTCTAATGGTATAAGATCAATACTAATTTCAATGGCAAAATGAAAGGTGTGAAGTAAACAATCCAATGTAAACTTAGCCATGATAAAATTAATGTTAAATACCCTGCATATTCATGTATAAACCATCAACATCATAATGAGATCATCATTATCTAACTAAGAAATTCAATTGCATCTTAATCTATGAAAGGAAATTGCGTGAAAGGAAACTATACTATGTCTAGTTTAATCATTCAAGCTATGATAAGAAAATGACTGAAAACAGAAATTAAAAACATGACATTAAAAAGTGAATTGACAATTACATTTAACCAATAACTAAGCAAGTGAAATCTATATAAAACTGAAGTAAGCAAGCTATGATTCAAAAAATTGAAGCAAATCTATCCATCCATCAATCTTTGTCAGAAGAAACTCAGATTAAAACTATGCTCTGTTCTAACTAAAAATATGTTCTAATCTTGACTGTAAAAATATAAAAGAAAGAACAATTTAACATCTACGTTGCACATGGGGTTAGTATAGTGAGAGAGAGACTTGCAAGCCTTTTCTAATCTACGAGATTAATGTATGTTAATACATCTCATCATTGTAACCTGTAAAACAGAAGCAAATCAGTTAAGCTACAGCAAACTAATTAGCACAATAAAAATATACGTGTACAGAAAATGAAAAGAGAGCAATTTAAATTAGGAAATGAAAAATAAACATGAAGACAGTTACCAGACTGATGGTGGACCCCCCATCAAGTCATTTTCACTCTCTAAAAGCACACCACGACCTCAGCAGACCAAATTCACCATAAAAATCCAAAAACGCAGTTTTGGCACTATTCTGGCAATGTAAAACTAGAAACAGAGAAAAATCATTTTTCTGGCAATTCTGATGCTTATGCTACTTGGTTAACAATCTAATGAGAATCCTATTGGTATTTATAATCTTACAACCCAGGTGGTCAACCACAGGAGGGTCGAACCACCTCTAAAATTGGCAAATTACATTAAATGCATCAATAACTAACAAAACGGAGGAACCCAATAAGAGCCCTCTTTGGACAACTGAAATTGAGTTGTCTTAAGCTTAGTAGCTGGAGGGGGCGATGAAAAACAAAACCCATGTGCTCGATTTTTCCACCACTGGCCACCAATACCATAACACCTTGCGTTTTTGTGCAATATTGGGTGTCAGAATGAGTGTTGGATCAAGTACCGGAACAAGTGTCGGATCAAGTGTCGGACCAAGAAACATGGTGCGTTTTGCCCTATAACTACAGAAAAACATGAATTAACTCTTGGAAACCATAAAATGTGATAAATTAAACTTGATTGAATCTCAAAACATGAATTATACGTACCGCGTGCCGATTATATCATTTTACCATAAAATTCTTCAAAAAGCTCCTTTGAAAGATAAAAAAATGCATATATACATATGGAAAAAAGTGTATAATAATGTCATGAAGATGATCATATATCGAGCCCAACACAGTCCTTGTCGTTTCCTAGATCCATGAAAGAGGTTCAGTCATTTTTGGGTAAAATCAACTTTCTAAGGAGGTTCATTTCTAATTTTGTTGAATTGGTTAAATACATTACAACCATGCTCAGGAAGGGGAATGAAGTGAAATGGAATGTTGAGTCCAGAGATTCTTTCAACCAAATTAAGAGGGCATTGACTGAATCACCTGTGCTCATCAGCCCAGACTATTCCAAGGAATTTCAAATATTTTCCTTCACTTCATCTGATACACTGGATGTTGTTTTGTTACAAAGACATGCAGAAGGGTTAGAGAAACCTATTTCTTTTTTTAGCAGAGAACTGAGGGATGTAGAAACAAGATATGATATCATGGAGAAGAAATCTTATGATTTAGTGAAATCCCTCAAGGCTTTCAAGTTCTATATTCTGCATTCAAAAATTATTGCATATGTCCCCTCGGCCTCAATAAATGAGATTCTGATCCAACCTAATATGGATGGGAAGAGAAGCAAGTGGATCACCAAAATTATAGAGTTTGACCTGGAAATAAAACCCACCAAATTGGTGAAAGGCCTAGGTTTATCCAAGTTACTGGATGAGTCGAATTGCAAGGCATTAGGGGTAAATTTTATGAATGTAGACTCAGAAAATCAACAAACTGAGATTGTTGGTGAAGATTGTCATGTCAGCCCCAACTTAGCAGAAAGCACCTGGTATAAAGACAACATACACTTCTTGTAGAAGTTGAAGCCTCTTGATGGTTTGGACAAAAACGAGGCAAGAGATTTGAAACTCAAAGAAATCAAGTATTGTACCATTGATCAGGTGTTGTACTGGAAGGACCCTCTAGGAGTTTTGTTGAGATCTTTGGACCCACAAGAAGCCCAAAGGGAAATGATTGATTTTCATGACAGCTCCTGTGTAGGACATCATTTTTGGAGGACCACAATGTATAAGATACTCAGAGATGGGTATTTCTAGCCCATCTTTTTTACTAATGTTTGTGCAAAGATTAGAGCCTGTAAAAAGTGTCAAAAGTTTGTTGGAAAGCAGCAGCTCAAATATTTGCCTTTGAAACCTGTAGCAGTTTCTAGACCTTTTCAGCAGTGGGGTCTTGACTTCATTGGAGAGATCCACCCAACCTCAAGTGGCTAGCACAGGTGGATTTTGACTGCCACTGATTATTTTACCAAATGGATATAAGCCATCCCTACAAGGAGTGCCCCCCACAAGGTGATCATAAATTTCCTTGAAGACATCATTTCCATATTTGGTTTTCCAAGCAGGATTGTTACAAACAATGTTGCCTCTTTCATAACTGATCCATTAATTAATTTTTGTGAGCATTATGGGATCACACTAGTCCATTCTACTCCCTACTACTCTCAGAGAAATGGTTTAGCAGAGTCCTATAACAAGAGCCTCATAAATATCATCAAAATATTGATAGAAGACAGCAAGAAAGCATGGGATTCAAAGCTAAAGTTTTCATTAAGGGCTGACAGAGTTACCAAAAAAATATCACTAGGCATTTATTCTTTCCAGCTAGTGTATGGCATTGAGGAAATCTTTCCTGCTCCACTTGATTTTCCTGTGGAAAATTTTCTCCAGGACTACCAAGGAGAACCTGATGACATGGTCAGGAGGATAATGTAGCTAGTAGAAGTGTAGCAGACCAGGGAGCAGTTGCTTGACAAAGCACAAGACCATCAGCAGAAAATAAAATGATCTTTTGACAAGAGCGCAAGCAAGGAAAATTTCCAGCGGGGGGATCTGTGGCAGCCGTCGCCACAGACACGTGGCATATGTCTAGTGCTGACACATGGCACTCATTTCAAGCATTTTAGACATGCTTTCTAGTTGTTTTCGAGTGACACCTGTCACCTCTCTGTCTGCAACATATCAACATGGTGACGTCAGGCCTCCACATCAGATCATCCTTTGAGAGTTGTTATTGTTCAGCACCAAAATTAGCGTCCCATACCAAGGCACACTTTTGGCAGATCCTAAATTTGGTGGGCCATTAAGCTTGGCAGTGGCGCTAAATCTAGCGAGTGCACTCAGATCGCAAATCAGGACTAGACCTACGGCCACAGTTGATTGCGGGGACGCAACATGCTCGAGCGATAATTTTCTTGAGCAGTCCCACAATTGAAACCATGGTATGGCCAATGCGCTACATTGCAAAATATGGTGGATTGCAGACCTAAAAGAAGTTTGAACCCAAGCCACCTCTGATTGGCCCCATAATTACATGTTTATATGGCATGCTATCTGAGAGAAACACGTGGTCGCTCCCTGAACATTAACTCTCATTCAATCTCTGAGGAAAGGAATTTAATGAAAATAGAGCTAGTGGTTGAAACCTCGGCTCACTCCATAAATGGAAGGCATGGAAGGCCTGGTCATGGGGATTGAACCGTCAGCCTGTGGTACCCCTGTGGGCAGATTTTCTTGCAAAACCCATGTTGATCTGAGCTTGCGTCTGACAGAGGGGTTCACGTTCAGTTTGACAGAAGAACTCACTCACAGGGATGATTTTAAGGATGGAAATTTATTTTAAAATGTAGAAACCTTGGTGAATCTTACTAATCCTTCATGTGCCAACTATAAATGTTTGGCGATATTTTTGTAAAAATATTCAAATTTCTAAGGATTTTATGTTTTTATAAAATTTTGGCGATTTTTAAGGTAAAATAATTTTATGCTATAGAATTTGGCGAATCATTTTTAAAATAGTGAATCACTTTTTTGGAAAAACCATGGAAAATTAGCCCATGAGTGAAATTTAGCCCCTAAAATCATCCCTGCTCTCTCACACAAAGCTTTGATTTTAGTGACTAGGGCACACTCTTGGTAGTGGCGTATTGTTCTAAGTATAAATAGATAGTTTTAATATTTTGTTAAGGTCATAAACTGGTTGAGTAGAGCTCCCTATATTGAAATGTTTTGATGCCAGAAATGTTCTCTGGTTATGTACCAAATTTGAGACTTTCATGTTAATAGAAGTCAACTTCTTTTCATCTCTCTGTAAAAACTGTGCTAAAACACTTGGGCATGGAGGATCAAGTCGAGGGTTGTTATGTTGTTGTAATGTAGGTTTGATTATAGTGGTATCGTGACTAGTTTTAGTCAGCTCCCTTGTTATCTTTTTCCCTCTTACATTGAATGGCTTGGGCATGGAGGATCTAGTCGAGTTGTTGTAGTTGCATTGTGATGTAGTTATGATCATTGTCTTGTTGTGACTGTGTTGTTTGGACATATTTCAATGTTTTAAGCTTGAGCTCAAGAGTGATCTTGAGTCTGAGTTTTTCTTCTCCAAGCTGCTTGAAAGCCTGATGCTCATAGCAGTCTTGTTCACCTTTCTCACTAAGTCTTCCCTCTGCTCACACTTAAACTCAATTCACTGACTAAAGTTAATGTGGCCCTCACTTCTCTGTGCATTTCTTGTTCAGTTCTGTGTTGAACATCATTCATATATTGATTTTTGTCCATTGAAATCCACCCATATAGAACCAATATCCACCAAAAACTCTGATGGGTACTGGGCTTATCCTCCTGCAATCTAAGGGTGACTCTCAGTGCTAACACCCTCTCCACTCCAATCAAAATTGAGGAATTAAAGGAATCCCATAGTTCAGAAAAACTGTATAAATATAAAAGGAAAAAACCTCAAGGAGAAACAACAACCCTAGAAGAAAATCCATTTAAAATCAAGGGGACTTCCAGGACCAAAACACCAGTGGAACAACTCCTTTATGTTACCCTGATAGAACTAGAAAATTCAAATATTGAAGCCATGAAGTGGAAAAGAATGGAATAAAGCACCAAAGGGAATAAAAATGAAGAGCCCCCTGGAGAAATGGAAAGACAAGTTCATCACCTACAATATAAATTCCAAATAATGACCATGAAAAAGGTGGAATACAGTCAAACTCTCAAGGTGGAAAACGAGAAATTGAAACAAAGATTGGATGAAGCTAAGAGGGAGCTAGCTGCAAAAAATGAAAGAATAGAGATCATGGAAGCTTCCTTGGAGATCATAGCCAAAGTATCCCTGGAGATGTTAGAATGTAGACAACTTGCTAAAGTATATTCCTTGTTCCTCAAGGATAAATGGCATAAGAATCAGATTGCATGTGTGTCCCAACAAGTGAGATATAAACTAAAAACACTTAAGGATTTCCTAGATGCTTGTCAAAGTTGCAGCATGGGAGAGAAAGTCAAGATGTGTGAGTTTTATTTTCATAATATGATCCTCCCACACCCCTAAAAATGGAACCCAAATCCATATATAGTGGATGCTCAAATTAAGTCTCTTCCATCTTGGTTGAGACATGAATAATTGAGGGCAACAGATGTGAAGAGGTATAAGGAGGATGAACTACACAATCACCTACGGATTAGAGTCGAAGTAGAAAATATAGGATATTTCATAGCTATTCATAGTATCCTTACTACATACAATTAAATAGATCCAATATGGGAATCCAAACATGTGGAAGCAATGACACACCTAGAGGACACCTTGATGCTCATGGGTGAGGAAGACGCAGAAGCTTGCCACGGGATGTGGAACTCCTTGCCTCAAAGTCTAGAAGTAAGAGAGTCTCACTCATCAAATTATTTACAGGTTTCCTTTCTCAAGACACCTTGGTACAAGGAGACCATGAGGAAAATCAAGACCAAGTGGATTGGGCTAAGAATGAACCCCCCTCTCCTCCTTCTTGTTGCATCAATGGTTGATATCAATAAAGAAAAAGGAGAGGAAGAGTGGGTAGATATGATAAAGACTAAGGTACCATGAAAAACAATCCATCACCAGGTACATAACATGGGATTTTAGACAAGAGCACATTGAGCAGCATAACAATGGGAAGCAGCAAGATGTTGAGTAGCAACATAATAGTGGACATAAATACAGTGGACAACAACAATAGTAGTGAGAGAAGGAAGATAAAAAAAATTATGCAAGGATGTGCAAGATTTCCAGTTGGGGGGTGTAACATCCTCGGTTTTAATCCCCACAAATTGTAATAGAATTGCATACAGGTGAATTAGGTTAGTGATAAGATATGATTAGGGAAAATATCCCATATTTATTAATATGTTCGGGGGCCGAATTGTATATTATGAACATCAAATTAATTAATAAAAGTAATAATCATTGGTTGTGATGCGAGAAGCATGTAAATGATGGGGGGCTATGATTCCACAAGAGAAAGGGTTCCAAGGGGGGATTTTATTCATGAGTATTATGTTAGGGACCTGACCCCTCACATATATAGAATAATATATTTTCCATGTAATCAAGGTCGACATTAGTTAGTAAGGCCCATATAATAAATTTAAACGAGTCAATGTAAGAAGACCTAATAGAATCTTCTTCTTCTAGAAATATCTTTCTCTAGAATGTTCTTTAGAATATAGAATTAGTATAAATAAGAGTAGGAGGCATGAGAAATCTTGTCTTGAGAATTATTATAATAGAGCTCTTCTTTGCTTGAGGTTTCCCCCTCGAAGAGGCAAGTGAACATTGATTTATTTGAATAAAGGTAGTGTTTCTAGGTTTTCTCTTTGTTTAAGGGATTTTCCCCCTATGACCTTGGGTCAAGTCACAGCAGAGCAAGATTGAATTCAGAAGACAAAACCAATACCCATCTATATCTATGCATACAAGAAATAACTATTTTTATAAGGAGAGAGAGAGAGAGAGAGAGAGAGAGAGAAACAAGGAAAGGCCTCACACGTTGAATCCTTCGTTCAATGTAGATCCTCGCTCTCGCTTTTTGAAGCACTCCTAATCTATGTTGGAACTAACCTACAATAGGAAACCAAGAATAGGTCGCTACAAGGTAGTTGTACATTCAAATAGTATGTATCACTTGCATAGATTCAAATATATATATGAAATACATTAGAATATAAAATCACAATGAACCAATAAACACACAATAGGTGGGAAATAGAACTCTTCTATTGACAACAATGTAAGAAAGGTACTTACAACTTGATTCAACCTTCGGTGTTGGTTCGGAGCAAATTTCCCTGGGTTTTTCCAAAGACCTTCAAAGCATCAACTTAGTGGTGAGGCTCTTCCTTGGATAACTCAACAGGGATAGGAACACACCTTGTATTTATAAAGAGAAGGAAGGAACACTGGAAAAGGAGTTGCTAGGTATGGGATGCTACACAGAGAATGAAAGGGTATAGGGAATCTTGCTAAATTTTCCAGCATGACCTTTCACCTCAGTTCCTCTCCTCATCCATTCCCCCAATGGTGCATTTATACCATCCTTGAGAGGTTAAGGAGGTTTAATTTCATTTGGTATGGGTTTAGGGATGTTTGAAAATGAGCCCAACCAAAAACATCTCCTGAAAATGTGGAATTATATTATTTTTCACATTTTTTGAGGGAATCCACAAGCTACAATCCAGCAAGGCGCAGATGTCCGCATGTTGCACAAAGGAAACCCATAGATATAAAAATAAGTCATGTTTTTTAAGTGGCCTTTATGAGGGAAGTTGGTATTTTGATTAGCAATATAGGGAAAAGGGTTGGCCATGTAAAAAATGCATAGATGTGGGGATTTGTGTTATAACAGATAGCCCCTAATGTGTGAGGTCAGAAAGACAAGTGATGGATGAAATACATTATAACTCTGATATGTGAGGATGAAATGAATGAATCCATGAAGTTTCTCAAGACAACTGATCCAAAAATAGAAACTACCAGTTAAAATCAAGTAAGAGTATTAGCTATCCCAAGTCAGGCATACCCATGCTCAGGAGTGATGTAAGCATGGCTGCCAAATCAAATACACTACGAATACATGGCATATATGAAATTATGACTAATTTCCATGGCCACAAGAAATACACAATGGATCCATGTGATATATATGAAGTAGTAAGCATGGCCACGAGGAATACATAATGGATCCATGTGAAAGTAGATCATAGCCATGAATAGATACACAGTGGAGCTATGTCTCAAAATAAAAAAATAGAGGATATTTGGGACCAATGGTGTGAAAAAATTGATCCTCTGCAAGTACCAATGTTTGTGGGGTGGTACAATTTATATCGGGTAGGAGCACAAAAAATATGATGCTCGTACTTCACCTGAAGTGTTCAAAACAATTCATCATGGTACGAATCTACACTATGTGAATAGATGTGTTGGGGTAGAACCCAGTGAGACACCGTTTAATTATCGATCATTGATGTATACCGTTAACAAATGCAATACAACCCATCAATGATTATAATGGGTGTCAAGGTACCATGGTATAGTCTAACAAATGTGAATAAATGAGTTGAGGTCGAACACCTAGTAGAATATATCGAGAAGGTGACATTGATGTATTCCCATTATCAATAGTGAGGGAACCTCCCACT
>SNQJ01S0122984.1:0-14809 GCA_010110895.2 Picea sitchensis | reverse complement strand
TTTGATACATATAAATGCATTATTCAAGTGAGATGAAGTATACATTATATTCCAGTAAGGAATAAAATACCTATTGAAGAGTCGGAAAGAATTTTGTTGTGAGAAGCATATAATGGGGGGAGTCCCGTAGGTAATGGCCAGAACAAGATTGAGTAATAAGAATGAGGGTTGAACACAATGTCATGGAAGGACTAAATAGGACTCCCCAAGCCTAATAAGACATGCAGCATGAGCACCAGAATACAAAAAAGGGTTCTATACTAGGGTGCCTATGGAAGGTAAGCTCTACCATCAACGAGACGACATTTTGAGCGGAGAGAAGAGGTTATGTTTCACATTAATGGGATCGACCCTAGGTTAATGAGGTAATGGAAACTATTAATTCAAATATTGAAGGTGTGTGAGACCTATTTTAAATGTCATTTATATGAGAACATCACCTTCCAGAATCTTGAAGAAGACTCAGTCAATCGATAAAAAGGCCAAGAGTACCCAACATAATGCTCTATAACATGTAATGGAAACCACAATACTACAATATAGCTTGAAATTAGTTCAATTTATGGAAAAATAAGAAACCATGGAAAGCAGGTTTTCAAAAAATTCTAGATATAAGGCAATTTTTACCATATTCCCATATCATTTTTACCATTTTAACTAAAATTAACCAAATTTGGAGAAACCCTTGTAACTTCATTTGGATATTGTGGGAGCTTGGAGAAACGAAACCACACACTTTTAGGACCAAGTAAGTTCTGAAACCATGATTTTCATTTTCATCCATTCAACTTTTAGTTTTCATAAAAATTTGAGGGATAACCCTCTCTTTTTCCTTGCATCTATGGTTTTCCTCAAAGGGGCCTATAGATGTYTGCTCCTGGTAGAAACATCAGTCACAGATATCTRCACCTCTTATAAAAGGATCCCACATATGCCRAGAATCCTTTTGAAAAAAGAAAATTCTAACTCTCTTTMTTGTGAAATTTGAGYAGGATGGTTGTTCATTGGAGGGAGCGTGAACACGAGGAAGTTGATCATGCAGTATTTGACGAYGATGATGAMAAAGAAGTGCTCCAACAATGTGGCATATATAWTYTTTTCCAAATTGGCAKCATGCAAGCTCAAAAAATATTACTCAACCTTCTTATTGACTATTGGCATCCTAATGCAGAAGCATTCATGCTTGGTGGGCAGTCCTTGACAATCATAGTTGAGGACATCTACTTCATCACTATMTTATCTCGTAGAGGTGAAGTTCCCAAATTCACAACCCATGGAGGAGGTGGCCAGACCATTAATGATTACATAAACGAATATTGTGAGGATGGCACAGAAAATACAAGCTCACAAGTGTCGATCAAGCATATCACCAATTTGAGTAACAAGGTGATATTATATACCATATTACACATCATGGGATCTAACTCTTTGCACTTGGATTCTCAATCCCAAATGCAACATGGGGTTGAGTTCTTAAGACCCACAATGTTTGACTCGAGCACTATGATTCTCTCTTACATGAAAATTCAACTTACTGACTACAATTTACAAAAGAACAAAAACTTTGGGTTTGGAATCATCCTATGTACATTCTTCTTCGAGAGGGCGCCAATGATGAGCCCAAGAGATCATATCAGAGGACACTTATGGATCTGGTATGCGATGTTATGATAGAATGAGTTGTTGGCTCGCTTAGGAGGAGGGTAGTTATCTAACCCTTATGACCATGACTTATTTGCTTGGTGGAAGCGTCAGGTTCCATTTATTAAGGATTACTCATACACCGGGATCAACTTTTCAGGAGATCTGGATGTCATCATTCCTCCTAGTGACGAGACGAAATAGGTAACCTTTATTTTTTGTTATTTTATTTTATTTTTGAATTATATATTATATATACATATGAAAGGAAAAACATATTATTTTTGGTAAGATCTATCATATTAACACATGCTCTTAAAATGTGCAAATCGAGAGACAGTGAGACCAGCGGGTGTTCCAATACATAGTCAGTGAGGGAGAGAGGAATATGGGCCTAGGGACGATGCGTCGATGACCTTACAGAGTGTGCGTAGTAACTTGGATTCCTTGACATGCTCTATTTCGATGGCCACTATAGATGACCTTCCCATAGGGATGCAACATCATGTAGTAGGAGTACCCTGGACATGGATCTGTATGTTCCAGCGTTTAGAAAATGTCATTCTTTTCTATGATAGATTTCATCAGCCTTATGCCTAGACTGTTATGTTCTGAGAGCAATATTTTGTATTTATAGACATTCGGGGGAATAATTAAAGAATCCTTCTGGTAACTCACGTTTCACTTGGAAAATGAGAAAACACTTAAAGTTGAAGTTTCAAATTTTATCGATGTAGTTACTTCAAACTCCTTCGAACATCTCAGAGGAGTTACTTCAAACTCCTCTAAGCAGCTCGGAGGAGTTACTTCAAAATCCTCCGAGAATCTCAGAGGAGTTCCTGTAAATCTTTCTGATAAATAAATATTATCGCTAGAGTTGAGGAGAACTCCTCTGATCATATCGAAGGAGTTACTTATAACTCCTTCGATATGTTCAGAAAAGTTACTCTTAACTCTTCCAAACAAGTTCAACAAACTTATTTTAAATGTATTTGACCTAAATACCACATTAAATGCTACCTTTTAACCATGAGGCTATAAAATGAAATGGGGTTAAAACTATTGTTTCTTGGTTACTTGCAATTGAAAATAAGATGGAGAACGAAGGAGTTAAGTTGAACATTGTTTAAACGACCCCCTACCCTTTCCCAATACATGGAAACATCAGTCGGGTAATTTTACCTCCCTCTCTCTTGTTCTTTATGTTAGGGTTAGGTTTTGTTTTGATTTTCATTTACATATTTTTCCCTAGACCATAACTTACTTTCTAGCCATCCTTCACTTTACCTTCACTAGGAACTTCATGTTTGCCACTAGTCTTAGACTGATCCTAAACCCACTCTGGCTATGTAATATACAAACGATCGATCATTCCCCCCTTCTTAAAAACCACGATTGACTTATTAATATTTTCTCTTTTAACCACTTGAAAACCTCCTCCAAACTTGTCTAAATGTGGAGGCTTGACCTAGATAGTGAACCATAAACATCCCTCATCCTCCTCGAGGATGGTCAAAGTATTCCCCATCGTTCCCTTTGTGTTCGCAAAAAAACTCCATTTAAAAACTTGTTTAGTAACTCTCCGAGCATATCGAAGAGGTTACTACTAACTTCTTCGATATGCTCAGGAGAGTTGACATAAACATTTCCACACACCTTCGAAGTAAATGGACACAACTCCTCTAATCATATCGGAGGAGTTAATTTTAACTCCTTTGATACGATCAGAGGTGCTCTTTAAAAGTTCTTTGAGCACCTTAAAACTTTGGCTAACCTCTTTCGAATACATATCGAAGAAGTTATTAACAACTTATTCGATGTTCTCAGAGGAGTTGTTATTAACTCCTCTGATAGGCTCAAAGGATTTGTATATAACTCTTCCAATATGCATTGATAAAGTTGTTTAGTTTTTCTTTGATTTT
This sequence comes from Picea sitchensis, assembly GCA_010110895.2. Classification (NCBI taxonomy): domain Eukaryota; kingdom Viridiplantae; phylum Streptophyta; class Pinopsida; order Pinales; family Pinaceae; genus Picea; species Picea sitchensis. The sequence goes on along the minus strand of SNQJ01S0122984.1, from coordinate 11,246 downwards.
TTCTACTATTAACTGGAAATTTATAATATGCCATGACTGGGTTCTCATTAATTATTATGATTTTTTTTATCATTTAACTGTTTTCAATTAACATGCTCTAAATTTATCTTGACTGCAGGTTCAGACATGTCACCATGAAATAAAAAAACGATGAAACCAGCAGGGGCTAATCCATCTAGCAGCTCCCAATAGACAATAGAGACAGAAAGTGTCGGGGTTGTATACGATGATACGTCGGGACTTCTGGATAAAGAGGGAGAGACTTTGAAATAGGGGGAAGTATATTACATGTTTAATAAATCAAACTTCTCAGTGGAAGTATAGGAACCAGATGAGCTTCAGGTGTTTAGAAACATCAGAAAATCAGGAATTTTTAGAGTGGCGACACATCTAGCGGTTTTACCTTGTACGGATGCCATCTCTTGGATTTTGAAAAATGAAGACGTAGATAGTAGGTATATATTTAATGCAATAAAAGATTTGATAGCTTCATTCAGGCCTGATTATTTATCTAAGTGTTACCATATTGAGGTCGGAAACAAAAAGCTAGATGGTCATCTCCTTAGTGAGTTAGAGCTCACACCAAAGGATTTGTTCCCCACTTGGTATAAAGCAGAAAAGTAGTTCAAATATAGGCCCAAGATTCGATACCCCAAAACCAATCTAAGAATACCCTACCAGTATATGGTAGCCATGTTGTTCAGGTTCTATGTGGAACCATATGCAACCCACTTTCCCTTGCCATATATGCCCTTAATTTATTTTTGTGCAAATGTAGGGGCCTCATTCAACTGGGCAAACATATTGTCTGAGAATATCAAAGATGTTATTTCAACAGTTATACAAGCACAAACAGGAAGCTTCACCAATTTTCACATGTCTTCATATCTTCTAGACATAATGTGCATTGTTCACAAGTACCCAAACATGGGATGGATTTGGTTTCCCCTTGATGTNAATATCAAAGATGTTATTTCAACAGTTATACAAGCACAAACAGGAAGCTTCACCAATTTTCACATGTCTTCATATCTTCTAGACATAATGTGCATTGTTCACAAGTACCCAAACATGGGATGGATTTGGTTTCCCCTTGATGTTTCTATCCATATATACTACAAGGTGCTTTTGGAGCACAAATATTGAACAGATTATCAAAGGATATGTGAACACTTCCTTGCCCCACTATACAAATTTATTTTTTCACCTCCCCGCCTTATATGACCAACAATTCCATAGCAGCTATAAGGAGGATTGGGGATTGGTATTTAATGGAACGTGGTACATATATAAGGATATACAGTGCAATGAAACTGCTGCAATTACTTCTTTGTTTTGTCCCTGACAATCTTGTGCTCCAGGAAGTAGAATATCAAACCATCATACATGGGGTCGAGGGGATGTTATATAGATCAAATAAATCCATTTGGCCTCTATTGGAACACATACAATTATGCAATTTTGAGCCCTATGGTTTTCACCTCATGAAAACATAATGCTATGTGAAGAAGACTGAAAGTTGGTAAGTGACATCTTAATTTTAAATCAAATCCCTGTGTTGGTTGGTAAATAATAAGGTGTGCATGAAATCCACCGTTGACAAGTTTTTCCTTTTGATCGAATGATCCTAATAGCTCTGGATTGTTGGAGCTGCATGAATTTTAAAGAGGTAAATTTATAACGGTCATTTCAGAGCTCCACACTTCGGATGTTGCAATAAGTCTTAACAATAAAAATCCCAAAGCTCTGAAACCTGAAAGCATATGCTTGTTGATTTTCATAAACATTTTTAAGGGTATAAGTCATAGGACACGTTTGCCTTCCGAGTCTTTCCGGAGTTGACACATGGAACCTCTCTTTTCCTTGACACGTCAGAAGGACATGATCTACAACACGTCACTATGGGAGATAATCCTTCAGGATTTTAACGAAGAATGAATTCACGAATCACCAAAGTATCAAATTACCAAAGTATTAAACACTAAATAACTAAGTTAAACATAATCAATGTCTTCATAGTTCAGTTTTCGGATGATTCCCCTAGATGATGTTCTGAAGTTTCTGAAGCCCGAAATACTTCAAGTTAAATGTAGTTAATTAGGACTTCAAAAAAATTAATAGATAATTAATTGCTTCTCATTTCAGATTTCGGGAAATCCCTCTCAAGATACATTGAAATTCCTCGAAGTATGAACTCCTGAAACACTTGAAGATAACACATTGTCTTAAATGCGATTAGTTAAAAGTGATTATTCGAAGATTAAATTTTTTCCCAGATTTGGGATTATGGAGGTTACCACTCTATCACATCGAAAACCCTTGAACACAAACCGTCGAGGTGTTGGTGGCATTTATGACTAGTTAAGGATAATCATACAAACGTAGATTATGGATTTCCAGGTAGACTTTCCCATAAAACGTTAATAAATTTTTCGTCAGTGAAGTTATATGAAAAGCAATGACTTTGTTTTGAATAAAATCACTTTGATTTCGAATTCATTTTAACTTTCTACAATTAGCAAGCTTTATCTATTTGAAGAATTCACAAGCTTTCTTTGCAAATAGGTAATTTCACTTTGTCTCCTTAGAAGTTATAGCGCCACGAAAAATGACGAAAAGGCATGATGCAGCAGGCGAGGATTCAAACCCAAATGCAGAAGTTCTGTCAGACACAATGTCGTTAGCCATAGACACTATTAGCACTTGGACGCAAGTGTTCGATATTTTAGAGTGTGAAATCATAAACCGCCTCGAGGTCTCTATCGAAGAGGAGGGAGACACTTATGCATCCAAAATCATACATATAGCACAGTCGGAGCTACACAAAGTAGTGAAACAGCTGAGGCTCGTGCCTTACAATGACATGATAAGCTGGGCTTTGGAGCATGTTGACATCTAGACCAATACCATCGTCAACCATCAGAAGGTTGTTTTTGTCTCTTTCCGACCAGAACACATGCAAGTAATGTATAAACTATCCCCTAATCCTAGATATACATTCAATGTTGCATTCATTATGGAGTTCGAGCAAAGGGAGTGCATCCAGTATGACAGGAGCTACCCCGATATAATCAAGTCTTGGTGGAGACAGCCAGGTATATTCAGAACTTATGCTCATGGTTTATATTCCACAATGTCTTTGGATGCTCATATGTTGTATGTATCCCTGATGCTATGTCAATTATTCGGGAAGAAGGGACCTACTCACTTCTCGGTGGAATGGGTATCTATCATGCATGAAGTAGCAGAGGGTTTCACTTTCAATTGGGCCAAAATGTTTTCTGATAACTTGGCCAAAGAGATTACAGAATATAAAACAACAAAGTCAAAAGTACAACCCGTCTGATTCTACATGTCGGCATATATCATGGACGTCATATGTTTCATGATGCCTTTCCCACTGATATATTGGAGTTGGACCCCAGCCAATGTCGAGTCCATTCATATCTATCATTCCAAGCTATGGGAAGAGAATGCCAAAGATTTATTTTATGAAATCTGTCACAATGTGGTGATTCATGTTCATATAGCCTTATATGGCCATCCACCTCCTCGAATTTCAAACAAGATTATGGGAAACTGGGGTAAGCTAGCAGATTGGTTTATTGACGAGAACTTCTCCTACATCAGGTTTTTTGGGTGCTCGGCTCCTCCCCATGCTCTCCCACGATTCTTACCAGACCGACTGGTTTGTAGAGAAGTGGCCTACCAGACAATAACGGGAGGCATCAGCAAAGAGCTGAAGGCAGCACAAAAAAGGTATGGTCGACTTTTCCTATTCAAGTTGGCATGTTCTCATTACTAGATTTTGGTCACTCCAAATTAGAGGTTGCAGCTTTGGAAGACGTAAAATTGGTTGACATCGAGTTCAAAAGACATGATCCACATAGGATTGTGGAAAACCACATAAGCCAGTTCAACATGAAAATATATGTGTACTAGAACTCCCCATATGATGAAATATTCAGGGGAGTTAGGTATTATGAGGAGGTACAGGAAAGATTCCAAATCCTATCCCCAAATCAACAAGATGGTTTTGTCATCTTTCAAAAGAACAGGCGGAATATCCTGCCGAAGGTACTACAAGGAGAGCAAATAGTCACTTCTCCTTCTCAGGAATCCAGGTCAACAAGTTTTGAAGCCAATCACTCTGGTAAACATAACGTTGAGGAAGCACTGAAGAGATAGGAGGTATTGACACAGAAATTAGAAGCCTCAATGTCAGGTTAACTAAGCCCCCGGGAAAAGGCTCACCTCGAATCCTTCCTAAAACAAGGACAAACGATGCCTCCTTCATCACCAACCACCCCTGCTGGTACCTCAAATACAACAGAGTAGAAACAATCTTTGGAGATTGGTACTCCCATTACATCATTGAGACCTCTGCAATTTAGTCTCGTAAATCCTAATTCTGAAATTTTCTTTGTAGATGGTCTTACCCCCATCTCACCTGAAGAGATGCCCCCTTCGAATTTCTTATTTAGTAGAAAACAGAAAGCCATCGTGAAAATGGAATCACACAAGAAAGATGGAGTGATAAATAAAAGGAAAAGGATTGTATATGATGGAAATAATCAAGATGTTCCAGAATTTGCAAAATAAGTCGCAGGTTCGTTCGGTTCTTTTGTCATGGCTAATCAATGGTCTATGGACAATTTTTTCGAACAGTTGTGCCAAAAGTGCCTATTGGTATAACATTTTCAAATTCAAATACAGGCCATGGAACGAACTGTTGGCCCTTGACCAATTTTTGGAGATCCTTGGTTAGGTTTGACCTATTTTGGGACTTCGAAAGGTTATCAAAGGCGGAGCACAAGTCGAAGCAGAGATCGCGAGATCTCGTCCCCTTTTAGGGATTTTTTGGTTTTGGGCTTATGTAACGGGTATGGGGATGTCGGTCCATAGGTTTACCAATGTTTAGGCCCATTTTATAATGTATAAATAAAAATCTAGGTGATGTAAGTAAGGGTGTGATGCTAAGTGCAAAAGGGCAAGTGAAGGCCAATGTGATAAGTGCAAGTGATAGTTGTAAATGATTTGTGCATACTGTGTGAGGCTTGCAAGGCTAAGTGCAAGTGACTGTAAGAGACTATGTAAAGGCTTTGTGTTATAACCTAGCTCAGGGAAGGAGGATCTGGTGAGGTGCACGAGTATCTCATGTCCTATGCAGAGTAGGAACTTGTGGCTCTGTGCATGTAGATGATTGACAGAAGATAATAAAGAAGACGAAAAATTGGTGGACGTAGCCCCAAGTTGGGGGTGAACCACGTATATCCTGTGTTGTGGTTTCTTTGTGCATTATGGTTGTTTTATGGTCCATATGATTAGTGCTTAGTGCAATGGTGTATGCTTAGATGAATATGATACCTTAGTGCCTAATGGTGTGAATGAGATGCTAGATCTGATCTATGTTGATGTGCTTAGTGCTTGAATGTGTTGAATCTTGTTGAATAATGTATTGCACTGTAATTAGGGTTTATCTACACTGTACAAAAAATTTAAGTACTAATGAATGACAACTGCTAAGTGCTTTGTTAGATTATTTTAATCACATATCTGTGTCCCAGCTAAGGTCGCAGACACTGGAATCATGCAGCTACCCCTGCCTCTACCTCAGGTGAGACTTCATCTGCTTCGCAGGTGTTGCCTAAAGGGTCGGTAGTTAGGGTTTTGTTGGTGCATTGTTGAAGCAATGAACCCTCGCTCTACCCTTGTGCCAACAAATGGTTCCATTTCCAGAACCTGAAACTATGATTGCTGGGAACTGAGGGAAAGAAAGAAAGCTTTGTGCATAGATATGTTAGTTTAAGTGTGTAGTATTCTACTTAACTACGAAGCTCTGTGCTAAGAAAGGAGGCAGATATGAAGAAAAGAGGTAAGATATGAAAGCTTTGTGCTCTAATAAAGGTAAAGTGAAATTTTTGTATTAAAGAGGTAAGATCTGAAATCTTTGTTCTTTGTTAAAGGTGAGATACGTGAAAATTTTTGTTTTGAAAGTATGTATCTAGGTATGTTTGATAAAATTTGTCCTAGTCTGAAAAAAAGGGCACAACTAGAATAAAGAAGGTTTGATATGAGTAGATCTGATAGAAATAATGAAAGATATGTTATTCCTATGCATATAAAGAATGTTTGGACTAACAAATGGATGTGAGATCCTAGGAAGAATTTTCTGCAGGTTAGCCACCATGATCCTAGTGCGCAGTACAAGAAAGGTTGGGGATCATTTAAGAGAAAGCGAAGATTAACTCTTTGTTACGGTTGCAAAAGACTGGTACATCTTGCTAAGGCATTCCCTAGTAGAAAACCTAGTTGTCTTTGTTGTAAAGTTATGGACCATGACAAAACCCTAAGGAATACCAAGAAACTGATACCATTGAAGAACCCCAGAAAGAATCAGAGATTGCATTACTACAAATGAAAGAAACCCTGAATGATCACAGAGATGTCAACTTATCAAAGATCTTCAAGGATAAATAGTGCATAGAAACAAGAATAGGAGACTTTGACATAGATTGTGTTTTGGATGAGGAAACACAGGTGAATATTATGACAGAAAGAACTTGGGAAATTTTAGGAAATCCTTCTATGATTCCTTCATTGGGAGGAATAGGATTATTTAGAGGAAAGTTCATAACCCTATGTGGAAGACTTACCCAGACATCTATGAGTGCTCAGGGCACTTCAACAGAAGAAGAATTTGAGGTTGTTAAATTTATTCAGAACAACGCCCCATTTGTTATGTTACTAGGAAAAACCTGGATTGAGAAATATCAGACCCAGAGAAAAGAGGAGGAAGCTCTAGAACAGAAAAAGAAAGAACTAAGAGACTTCATGGCTAAAAGAATAGCACACTTACTGGAAGAACAAGAAAACCAGTCAAAGCTACTGAGGACCAGAAATATGGATGTCGAAGTTGAAAGAACACAAGAAGATTTGAAACACCTGTCTGTACAAGAGAGTAGAGAACCTACCCCAGACAGAGAAGAAGTATTGTCCTTGAACCCTAAGAAAGATCACCAACAGCATGAAGTTACTATGCCAAGAGGATATAAGAATCAGAATGGAAAGAGGAATACCGAGACGTAGATCACAGGGAAGAAGGATAGAAAGCTTAGCAAGAAGAAATCAAAGTTGGAGAAATTACAGGAATTTCCAGAGAGGACTTCGCAGAAGGAAGGTCTCTAGAATTTGAACTTCGTCGGAATATCAGAGCAACTTAGATTGGCACTTCGCCATGGTAGAGCGATATGACCATTGGAGGCATTATAACCGTTAGATTGACGTTCCCGAATGGTTAGAACAACAGTTATGATCAACAATCTTGCCATCAGACCGTTGGGACCACATCGTAACAGACATAACTGCATTGATGAAGGCTTCTTGTCCATTGGAGGGATCCGTTACATCGTTATCTACCTATTCTGTCGACTGTTGCACCGAGCACATTTTCGCAAATTGTATCTGAGCCAACAAGAGAACTCATTGTTACTATGTTGTGCTTACTGAGACTTTGCTACCTGTTCTATTGCATTAAGCATTTTTTCATCGACCTGAGTTATCCGATATCGAGCATGCATGTCGGACGAACTCAGTGCCACAGAAAATTCTTTTGAATAAGTTCTCATCGAACTTATGGCTAAGAAGGTGATGTCCATCGAAATTCAAGCTTCATTGACATGAGGAGTGCAAGCTTCCTCGTCAACTGCTCATGGATCCGGACCATCTTGAGCTATGGCCGAGAAAAGAACCAAGCATCGAGATGACTTGGTGAACACAAAGTTAATCCCATCCATATTGCCCGACTACATCCCGCCCCTGGCCGGCATGGTGAATCGTGACAATGTCCCCAGGGTTTTCGACTACACCTTGGTCACTGCGTACCTCCCGAAGGGGATAGGCACAGGCAAGCCTCAGATGGATAAAATCATGACACTAAATATCAATGACTTTAACCTAGGGGATCGCAAGAACTTCATCATGCTCACCCCTCACAGGTATTTGACTAGGACGAAGGGAAATAAGTCAAGGATAATCCCCCAACCATGGACTATGGACCTCACGTAGTCCACCATCCTGAACATGATGAAAATACCCCATTTTGGAAGGCACCAGGAGGTTAACATGTGCGTTAAGATCCTGCTGTCGAGCTTCCATGGAAGTTATTTGTGGCTAGACAGATACATTACCATCAACCCGGTGCTAATCCATCGGATCACCAGATTAAGAATACAGGGACTAGACCTGCAAGACATTTACCCAGGGAAGGCTGTAGACCGCACCATGGCACAGAAGAATAAGGATACATACGATGATGTGGAGAAGGGGAAGTGAGGCTGCAAGGTAGCCTCCATACAGAATGGCACAGTGCGCCTTTCTTACCATTTGATTGCTAGTAAGCTAGTCTGGAAGAACAGACCCACTCAAGTCACAGGGTTTGTTGTTGACCTCGTAGGAAAATGTGTGGAGGGGCTATAGATGAACTCGGTAAAGTACTTAGTGAACCAGTTAGACCAAGACTGTCATGAAGCTCAGGATCAGGGCTATGAGTTCCATTTTAGTTGGTTGTTGATCCTCATCGCGTTCATATCTTGGGAGATGCCGGAAGATGCGACCTTCCCTGAATTAGAGTCATCTAAACCCTTAGCCACGAAGTTCACTTCGCTCCGGTATTCGAGCAATATGGGAAAACAATGGCAGCCAAACGCAGTGTTCCACAACTACTACCTGTAGTTAAAGAGGGATATTGAGGTTGTCCCTTGTATAATGTCGAACACCCTGTACAAGTTCATGCCATTTGTGAAGTTCCACGCAAACAAACATTTTATCTACATCACTACGAGTGAAGACGAACACAAAGAAGTACTACAGAGTTAGTACAAACTGACAGAGGAGGACCTAGAATAAATAACTAAGGAGTGGCTTGTGGATCCCCTTATCCTTGTTGACCCCGTAGAACTGTCTGGTCCTGAACTAATCGAAAGCCCAGTGATCACTCGTGAAGGGAATGACACACCTGGAACTAGCAGAAGGAAGAAAATAGAAGAAGTTCAGCAGTTGAGCAGTGCATCAGAAGGAACTGCTTCAGAATCACCTAGAGGAGGAGGTGATGATGAAGTAGATAAAGAAGAGAACATTGGAAAAGAAGATCAGAAGAAGCAAGGCAAAGTAACACCGCCACAGAATCCCCTTGATGATGCAGGTCCATCTCACAAAAGAAAGGTTTCTACCATGAAACCCACATTGCGAAAGAATTCAAAAGCTAGTAAGACCAAGCTTCAGACTGTGCTCACACTTGATGACTTCAAATTCATCATCGCAGCTATATCAGATGCCTTGGAAGATATTTTGCAGAGAAATGAAGCTAAGAAAGAGACCATGTATGGAAAAATTGAAGCAAAACTGCGAGGGGTACAGCAGGCCCTTCACTCTAGCCGCGTAGTTTCCACTGTGCCCCCACCATCAGAAGAAATAGAGTTGGGAGATGATCCTACCCAAATCCGCAAACTATTCAATGTGACTGAAGCTCACCTTCATCGTGCACAGGAAGAAACAGAAAAGACCACAATGACTCTGAGGCAAGCACAAGAGAAAGTGATAAAGAAACATTGAGTTGCGCAACAGGAAAAGGATGACCTACAAGTGAATTTTGAATAGGATAAAGTGTAGATCCAGCAAGAGAAAGAACAATTTCTCATGGAGTAGGTTGGAGTAAAAGAAGCAGTCAACAGAGAACTTTACTCTGTAACGAGCTTAGAGAAAAAGGAGGAAGACCCAGTGGATCATCAAGTAGTGCATCTTATTGAAGCCATCCATCAGCTTCAATAGAGAATAGTAGATCTAGAGCTACAAACAGTACCAATTACTCCATAGGATGTGCGAGACCAAAGAGAAGTCACTGCCCGGAGCGCAGTTGAGAGGATCAGAGCATTAGCTTTGGAATGTAAACAGCTTAGCAATAGAAGTCCGCAGACTTATGAGTGACTTACTTAGGACACTGAACTGAAGACACTAGAGTCATAGCTCCATGAGGTAAAGAAGCAAGTGGCGATAGTACAGGCATAGTTGAAGCTCCTATCAACAGTTGAAAGAATGAAAAGATCCCAGGAACAACGCACTGCACAGCAGCAGGTCCATACCATACAGAGAAAATTCATGGAAGTGACTCAAAGGCTCCAACCAGCCTAGGACGAAGCTTGTCAATTGTTTGAGGAGATTGAAAGTCGAGGCGTCGAGCTGGAACAAGTAGTCACTTCAGTAGAAGAGCACTTAGAGGGACCTGTGAACGAGGCAGTTATTCAAGAGTTCACCGAGCAAGAGGCCTTGGTGAAGAATCAGGTCAAAGTAGCTCGAGCCAGGCTCGAGGCTTTTGAGGTGGAGCTAAACAGATCAGAGTGACTCGGGATGAGTCATAAGTGAGTGTCGGGGGCCTCTTGGCCCTTGACCAAGTTTTGGAGATCCTTGGTCAGGTTTGACGTATATTGGGACTTCGACAGGATGTCGAAGGCGAAGCGCAAGTTGAAGCGGATATCATGGGATCTCGGCCCCTTTTAGGGATTTTTGGGTTTTTGGATTATGTCACGAGTATGGGGATGTCTACCCATGGGTTTACCCATGTTTAGGTCCATTTTTTGATGTATAAATAGAAAGCTAGGCGATGTAAGTAAGGGTGTGATGCTAAGTGCAAAAGGGAAAGTGAAGGCCAATGTGTTAAGTGAAAGTGATATTTGTAAATGCTTTGTGCATACTATGTGAGGCTTGCAAGGCTAAGTGCAAGTGACTATAAGAGATTGTGTAAAATCTGTGTGCTATAACCTAGCTCGGGGAAGGAGGATTTGGCGAGGTGCACGCAGATTTCATGTCCTATGTGGAGTAGGACCTTGTGGCTCTGTGCATGTAGATGATTGACAAAAGATAATAAAGAAGACGAAGATTTGGTGGATGTAACCCCAGGCTGGGGGAAAACCACGTATATCCTGTGTTGTGGTTGCTTTGTGCATTATGGTTGGTTTATGGTCCATATGATTAGTGCTTAGTGAAATGATGTATGCTTAGATGAATATGATAGCTTAGTGCCTAATGATGTGAATGAGATGCTAGATATGATCTATGTTGATGTGCTTAGTGCTTGAATGTGTTGAATCTTGTTGAATACTACATTGCGTTGTAATTAGGGTTTATTTGCATTGTAGACAAAGGTTAAGTACTAATGAATGACAATTTCTAAGTGCTTTGTTAGAGTATTG
>SNQJ01S0122983.1:6929-26804 GCA_010110895.2 Picea sitchensis | reverse complement strand
TGGCAGGCAACTGGACCAATCAATGGTTGACAAGTGGAATTTGTCCTTCGAATGGGAAAGTGCCACGTGGCCCAGTCATGGGCAGCCACGTGGCACCCAATCATCAGTTGAAGTGGCATGTTTCAAAAAAAAAATGTTTTGGGGTCCATGGGTTTTGAACCCATGACCACCACCAAGCCCAACACCTTAAGAAATGGTCCTTTGCCAATACACCACATTATTTCTTATGTTATAAAACCCACAATATTAAATATATTGTATGGTATTATGGCGCATAAAGGAGAGGGTTGGGGGCTAAGCCCCAGCCCGTGGTCGTGTAAACCCCCATATGACCGGGAGTAAAGGGGAACGCGCCATTGGAGGGGGCTGTGCCCATATTATTGTTAGAAAGTGGGTTTATAACCATTTTTTTGGGTTTTAATTATTGTTTAGCCCATTTTTAATGTATTTACTCCATTTTTGGGAGTTATTGGGTAGTTTTGGAGCCTAAATTCTTGGAGGAAGTTGGAGATGAGAAACCAACTTCCCAGCTATATAACCCAGGCCTGTTTGAGACCATAGAGGGAATTCAGAGCAGAGTTATGCTGAGGAGAAGCCAAGCCAAAGCCAGTTTGATGCAGAGAAGCTTTTGAGGAGGAGACACTGTCGGATCATTTCTGGGAGCTCCGGACGTCCGTTTTGTGTGCCGTTTTCTTTGTAGGGTTCTTGAGATCTGAAAGAAAATGACCAGATTAGTCTTGTATCCATTTGGCATTGCAGTGATGTACTTTTGAGAATTTGAACAGAAATAAAGAAGCCTCCCCCACAGAGAAAAAGGCCCGGAGACGTAGGCAAAGTTGTGCCGAACTCCGTTATCAATATGCGTGTTATGGTTTGTTGTCTTTTATTGCATTTCAGATCTGCAAATATGTATATGGCTGTTATAATTCCTCTTCTTTCCTCATTCTTCACTAAGTTTTCTCAAATGGTTAATTAACGCATGCAAAATTAAAACTCAACCATAGTCATTAAAAGATCCTACGAATCAATCTGATGGTGGAAAAATATCAGTGGATCATTGTGGATCCAGGTACTGCACCTACAAAAACATTAACATAATACTAGAAAAAGTTGGATTGGAAGGCAAAGAGCACATTTCGGTTGTGTCTCTCATATTCAATATTACTAAATGTGTCAGGGGAACCTACGACCAAGGATTTATGGAATAATTTGGGGACTTTGTATTAGTTTAAGTCCCTGGTAAACAAATGGTTCATGTGGAAGAAGTTGTATAACCCGAGGATGAAATATGGATACTTGGTGATAGGCCGCCTGAATTCCTTCAATACAATGGTAAGCCAGTTATTTTTTTTGATATTAAGATTTCTGATGAAGATAAGTGTATTATTTTCTTTTTCTCTTTACCAGACTCGTGGGATAGTCTGGTTGTGGCCATAGATAGTATTACAACTACTTTAAGTTTCATTGATGTGGTCTCATCCTTGTTGTCAAAGGAGTTGAGGTGGAAGAACATGGAAGGACAGAGCACATATGTATTATTTACAAGAGAATTCTTCTAGGAAAGAAATAGATCTAAGTCCTCAAGTGAGAGATACAAATCTAAGAGAATATCTAAATCTCCTAGAAAGTTTGTAAAGGTATGCTCGAGATGTGGAAAAGAAGGGCACTCCAAGAAGCAATGTAGATCCAAAAGTGTTGAAAGAGGGAAGGGATATGAAGATGCTCCTTCTACAAAAGAAAAAACCTCTGGGAAAGAAGGAGGGGATGTGTAATTGGATTCTTCAAGCACACATGAATATCACGAGGCATAACTGGTTGAATCAGGTGCATCCTTTCATATGACTCTTCACAGGGAGTGGTTTTGCTAATATGAAAGGTATCATGGAGGTGTTGTTTTCCTAGTTGATGACTCGACAAAAAAAACACAGGATGAGGAAAATTCAAGTTGAAGATCATGGATGGAAGGATTAGAACACTTCCTGGTGTTCTACACATCCTAGGATTGGCCAAAAATTTGATTTCTATAGGTTAAATGGACATTGTAGGGGTAAAAAAAGTGTTTGAAAAATAAACTTGTAGGATGGTTCGAGGGGAAATGGTGTTTTTGAAAGGAGTTCGAATTGGAACTATGTATAAGCTACAAGGAATCACTATTAGTGATGGGTGCAATAGTTCTAGTGATCTTGAGATTGAAGCTGAAGAAGAAAAAAACTCTTACATTCTCTAGAGAAAAAACTATGTTGTGGCATCAAAGACTGGGGCATATCAGAGAGAAGGGACTTTGAATACTACACCGTAAAGGTATCGTTGAAGGAATGTCTAACTACTCTCTAGATTTTTATTTCTATGAACATTCCATATATGGGAAACAAAATTGGGTAAGATTCCCCTCTAGTGCATCAAGGGCAAAGGGAATTTTGCATTTGGTGCTTAGTGATGTGTTTGGACCTGTGTCGGTTTCGTCATTGGGAAAATCTATGTACTATGTATCATTTATAGATGAATTCTCAAGGAATACATGGATATATTTCCTCATGAATAAATATGAAGTCTTTGATAGGTTTAAAGAGTTTAAGGCTCTTGTGGAGAAACAAACAGAGAAAATAATTAAGGTGTTGAGGACAGATAATGGTGGAGAGTTTCGCGGAAATGAATTCAAAGAATTATGTAAGAAGTGTAGTATAGAAAGGTAGAATACTACTCCATATACACCTCATAAAAATGGAGTTGCAGAAATGATGAAGAGGATGTTGATGAAAATAGCAAGGTGCATGCTCTATGGTGTCAAGTTAGGACAAGAATTCTGGGTAGAGGTAGTGGGTACTGCATGTTACCTAGTTAATCGATCACCCTCATGAGCATTGGATGACAAGACTCTACATGAGGTATGGACTGGTAAGAAACCATCTCTCACACATCTTAGAGTATTTGGATGTGATGTCAATGTTCTTGTTCCAAAGGAAAACAAGAGTAAGCTAGATAAAAGGATAAAAAGTTTATATTTATTGGGTATAAATATGGTCTAAAAGGTTATAAGCTTTGGAAACCAGAAAAAATAAGGTAGTGTATGGCCAAGATGTGGTATTTAAAGAAATCAAAGATTTTGTCAAATAGGAAGTCCCACTAAGGAAGGAAGAACCAGAGAAAATAGAGTTGTATTTGAAGGATGATGAATCAGATTCTAAGAAGAACAAGAATCAGAATCAAAAGATCCTCATACTCAAGTATTGAGGAGATCGATTTGGGAAAGAAGGAAATAAAAAAGGTATACTCCACTTGATTTCCATTCAAATTTTTCTTTGTCTATCACTGATGATGAAATTAGAACTATTATAGAGGCAGTGGATTCAAAGGATGGAAAAATTTGGAAAAAGGCCATGGTAGAAGAAATGGTAGCCTTAGAAAAGAATGAGCCTTGGGATCTAGTGGAGTTGCCAACTTGAATAAATCCCATTGGAATAAAATGGGTTTTTAAGAAGAAGTTGAATGCATAAGGTAAAGTGGAGAAACACAAAGCTCGGTTAGTAGAAAAAAGTTATTCCTAGGTAAAGGGAATTGACTTTGGTGAGATTTTTTCTCTTGTTTCCAAGTTAACTTCTATTAGATTTGTTTTATTTGTTGATGTTGCTTTTGATTTTGAAGTAGAATAGATGGAATATGGATGTGAAGACATCATTCCTACATGGGGATATGGAATAAGAAATCGACATGAAGAAGCCAAAAGGGTTTGTTGTGAAGGGAAAGAAAGAGTTGGTATGGAAGATGAAAAAAGTCCCTATATGGATTAAAGAAATCACCAAGGATGTGGTATTAAAAATTTGATACTTATATGTTGGGACTTTCCTTCACAAGGAGAAAAGCGGATCACTTTGTGTATTTCAAATTAATAAATGATCATCTTATTTATTTGGTCTTTCATGTGGATGATATGTTGTTGATAGGAAACGACAAGGAGATTATTCAAGATGTGAAAACTCAGTTGTCCTCTAAATTTGACATGAAGGATCTTGGTGCTACAAATTTCATTTTGGGCATCGAAATTAAAAAAGATCAACCAAACATAAAAATCTAGTTAAATCAGAGGAAATATGTCGAGACAATATTGCATAGGTTTAATATGCAAGAATGAAAACCGGTTAGGGTTCTTATTCCTATAGATGCAAAGTTATTTGTGGATCAGTGTCCCAAGACACACAAAGAGGAAGAGAACATGTCCTATATTCCATATGCTAGTGTGGTTGGAAGTTTGATGTATGCAATGGTCTATACTAGACTGGACATTGCAGACGCAGTGTGATTTTTGAGCTGGTATATTTCAAAACTACAAAATGAGCACTGGACAAAAATAAAGAGGGTTTTTAGGTATTTGCGTGGAACTAATAGTTATGGATTTTTCTACCAAGGAATACCAACATTGGACATAGTGTTGGAAATACATGGATTTTTTGATGCAGACTGGGCTAGAGATCTTGATCACAAAAGATATACAAGTGGGTATCTGTTTAACATGTTTGGAGGAGTAATCAGTTGGATGAGAAAAACATGGTCTGTAGTGGCACTCTCAACTACAGACTTCATATGAATACATGGAAGCCAATCATGCAAGCAAGGAAGCCATATGGTTACATAGATTTTGTTCAGGTATTGGGTTGGTACAACAATCTATAAGGATATATTGTGATATTTGGAGTGCAATATTCGTGGCAAAGAACCTGCCTTATCATTCAAAGGCAAATCATATTGATGTTCAATATCACTTTGTGAGAGACATGGTTGAAGAAAAGAAGATGTTGTTGATGAAGGTGGACACTTTGAAGAATGTTATAGATTCATTAAAAAAATATATGAGCATTGAGAAGTTCTCTTAGAGTAGAGGATCTATGGGCATTATTGACCTAGATTGTTGACTATGTAACCTTTTAACCCCCTGTATGCAAAGAAAACAACAAGTGGGAGAATGTTGGGTATCTGTTATATTCTTTGTATGACTAGACCAAGTGTCTGTGTTGCACCAAGTGTCATCGATGGTTTTCTGATTTCAGTTTTTTGCATCTGGGTCAATGGATTAGGGGTTTTGGATGTCATGGGATTCTATATATGTATTGTATTGTAAACAATGAATATATGATGAAATAAAATATTAGGGGTGTGACTCTAACATGTTGTTGGTTTTCTCGGTTTGGGTTTTTGGGGTAAACATCTTTGTGTAATGTGTGTGTGTGTGTGCCATTATATCTTTTCTATTTGTATTAAGAATCTATTTGTATTAATTAATTGTAAAAGGTTAAAATATACATTAGGATGGAATATAGGCCCTATATTTCCTGTAAATACTACATCCACATGTTCCTCCAAACCACAAGCCAAAGCAAATTGAAGCGAAGAGAGACCCAAAACAAATGAAACCCCCAATTGAGGCAAGGGAAGACTAAAAGCCATCAAGGAACCCCCTTATTAACCAGAAAACATACCAGGGCCTGGACTAGAGGCTCGTTGGCTCTAAATTGTGGTCTAGAGTGAACAAAAAGTTAGAACTAAACAACGTGCCAAGGAAAATGAATGGAGAAAAGGACCCAAATTGTTTTTGTTGGTTCAGAATAATGGTCGAATGGTTGTCATCAGGGAGACCACTTCTTTACCAAGAAAGAACATAGGACCTAGAGTGGGAAGTGGTGTAGAGATAAAACCAACACCTAAAATCAAAATTTTGTGTTTCCCCAGTGTCACCAAAAACAAAATTGACCAAAATACCTTCTACTTGACCCACTATCCAAATTCCCCTATCACTTCGTAAAAAACCAGAGAAATTTATAGAACTGAAATCAGAGAAGGAGAAACGGTATTTGTATACCAAGGTTTCTTCATTACGTTGAATGAGAGGAGACGATGAATAAATTACTTCTTGGTGAGGTCCAAACCCATAAAAATTACCTCGATTTTATTTTTCATGAATGCTCAAATCCATCACAACCCTCCCTAAAAACCGAAACCACGCAGACAGGGAAGTAACACGCAATAACTTCTCTGATTAATGGAGTCTGCTAGGAGAGGAATATTATTTTTGAAGCTCCGCCAACCATCCATAATATTAAATCCAACCATCATGATATTAGGGAATATGGAATAACCTTATAACCCCATTCACTACTAAATTACATTTTTCTATCCCTGATCCCACCTTGGCTAGCTTGTCTGCTTCAATGTTCAATTCTCTTTTAATGAGGAACAAGGAATGATTATCAAATTTATCGAAGGCTTATAGGGAGAGGGACATGACACACGAATAGAAGTTTTTCCTTTGATGTTCCCCTTATCCACCACTATTATTACCATCATGGAGTCTCCATAGACAACAAGGTTTTGAATTTTCTTGGGTTGATCCAGATGAATTCCTACGAAGAGAGCCAAGGCCTCCGCCTCATTGTTGGTCATTGATCCTAATCCCCAAGAAAAAATGATGATAGGTTGAAATACGGGCTTACATATTAACCCCCCCCCACCCTGCTTCTACTTCCCATGCCAAAATACTTTTATTGAACCCTCCACACAATACATCTTCTAATTAAAAAACAAAAACCTATTTTACTAGATATCGTAGGTATCCATTATTTTCGTGGAATTTTTAATACGCCTTTTTATTTCTACCCCTAGTACTTAGACATGAAAAAAATATTATAAACCCATAAATCATAAAAATAACCCAAAAATAAGAAAACATGTGCATTGCCATCCCAACATAGGGATTTTCCACTATAGCATGGGTTTAAGGGCTTGGTGTTATACTTCTTTCACCACTCTCTTCAGTGTAACACATAGTCATGCATTCATTGAGGAAGGGGTTTATGTATATTGATTTATATTTGTAGACCACATGTATACTTATAAAGGGAAGTCACCTTAGGTCATAACTCTTCATCCCATACATCTCTAATGTCATGGACATTTTAAGAAAAAATATCTATCTATCTATCTACTTATCAATGTTGTATTTACAATATCTTTAGGCAAGTGATGTACCCAATAATCCATTCCTACTTTCTTATCATTTAGACTCAAAGGCTCTCTCATTAGGAGATATGTGATATATTGTTATCCCATGGCTTGATTTGAACTAGGGGAATTCTTACTATTCTTTAAGTATAAATGAGTCATTTCTTCCTTGTACTCTATCTTTGTATCATGTTTTTTCATATATTAAGATTAAGGTCAGATGTAACACCAAGTAAATTATTTATGAGGTTTGAAACCCATCTTTCCAAACAAGAGACCTAATTGGTTGGTTGAGCTCAATAAAATTGGGGTAATCATAATCCTCTCTTTGTATAATGAAAAAAGGAAAGTATACACATCCCCATGAGGCTGTGTAGAGGGGTCATTATATTCATTGTGTGGTTATATTGGCTTCCCCATCATTGTAAAAACATAGAAACCCTCATTCTCCCAACCAAATCACCCACTCAAAAAGATCCCTAGACAGTGAAAAATCAGGGTTGCCTAGAGAGCCCCTTGAATCAACAAACACCTTTTCCCTTAAATATGGGATCAAGTTGTGGGATTTTACAAATGCATAGAAGCGGCCTACAACAAAGTAAACCATACAAAATTAGAGATAAAACCCTACATACATAAATACAAAGAAAAAGTTGGCTTAGGAAAACTGATACATATAATGATATGTGACACACATGCTATGGTTCTCAAAATAGTTCACCATATGAATATTTTGAGTGATCTTAGTAAGGGGTGGGGGTATGACTTCACTACCAATTTCTTCTTCTGAAAGAGATTTTAAACATTGTTTATTGTGTGCCTATTTCTTTCCCAACAAGCCATCAACCAATACCTATAACACCCTTGCAATACCTATAAATGACCCCACACTATGCTCAACACTCTTTCCGAATACTTATAAACTTGCTTTAGTTAAAAAAATACTTCTTCTCCCTTAATATGAAACAATATATTGAATTGATTTTTCTCAATTTTAAAATACCCCTTTATGAATGAATGTGATAGAATATCGACCAACAAGTGAAGCCCCTGTGAAGAAAGGTTATGTGGGACTCACCTCATAATGCACAATGTGACCCTGGATATTCAATAATTAGCACAAATGTTCAATATAGTTTTCTACATTATCCACTTAATAGACTATATGTTTTAAGTTGAGCCGACCTTTGAAAGCACTATGTCTAGTTGAATTGTGTCTACATCCTTCATAATGTAAATGTGGTCTTTAATTTGACCACATACATATAACCTCCCACAATGAACATTGTATTTTGTTTGAAAAATTATATTGAAATGTGTATATTTTTTTTGGAAAATTATCTATATAAGATCAAATTGCTTGTACACAATTTGTTTATGTAATGTGGTTATGTCATATCTTCACATGAAGGGAATCAAAATGTTCTTTAAAAATCTATATTAACAATACACAATACACAACCAATTAATCCTTGTTTTCTTGTGTGCATGCAAATTATAATTGTTTAATGGTTTAATTGTTCATGGATGGGTAGTTATGTGTTTGTGGTTCTTCACTTAATTGCTTAATAAGATCTTGTATTTCTCAAATTTTGTACTTACATTAATATTGTATGTTTACGGTACATTTATAGATATGGCATCAATTGTATCTTAATATGGATATCATCATGATGATCGTAGGAGAAAGGAGAAGACAAATAGAAAGGGGAAAATGTTTGTACCAAATAAACCAAATAGAATAAAAATGGAAAGAATAAGTAATTCCGTGCCTTGAGAATGATACCGACTCAATAAATAAGAATCCTCTTCGAAGGGATACCCTCCTTTTATAATATATCAAATGCACAAGGAAAGATGCTTATTCAAATGTATCTCCTTTATTTATAAGTGTTATAGGTGAATCCTCCTGCGGACAAGCAGATTCCCTCTTGGTATCTAGATCCCTAAAACCAAGATAGAAAGGGTGCTATCATTGGTCATTGACATCCTTTTAGATCTAATTAAGCTAATGAATGAAGAGGAAGAAGAAAAGTGTATCTTTTTAAATGGCGTTTTTCCTCGCAAAGTCCAAGTTGAGCTTCAATCCCAAGCTCCTTGATAGATCCTTTAGAACAAACAAAGATACAAGAAGCTTCATATTCTACTAATATTAGATCAAATAAAGATCTATCTACTGAAGACAAGTTCATGTGGAACAAACATAAACTTGAAATAAACAGGCCAAGAATGTATGTGTATTAATGAGAACAAATGAAGAGTACTTACAATCCACTGATGAAGGTGCAGTAGCTTCTTCCAGCTCTCCTTGTCCAGCCTCTTTGCTCAAGTAATATACATTGATTATGCTTCAATGGCATCTCATTTATGGGATCATAAGTTTGGTGTAATTCTCAATCTCCATATATCTTTTCACCATGAAGAGGCCTCCTTATATAGGCTTGGAGAGACCTAACCACTTGAGAGATCTTTGGGATAAGTTGAGGATTCCTCTCCTTCAGTTGTGCATCTCCCCTAAGATCATGCCTCGACCTCAGATTCAAATCCAACCACCTTCAGATATTGAGGGGATTCTTCCCTGATTTCCTCCAACAAACCAAATTTCGCCCAAAAAAGGCCAACGCTCCCTCAAAAAGGGATACATAGCGTTGGAACGCTCCCCTAGAAGAGGGTACAAAGCGCCATCGCTCCCTAATAGTATGTAGGGGAGCGCTCCCTTTCAAATTTGGCTTTTGAGTGGCTTTTTCAGTGGAAAAAGGCTTGTACTCATCAATTGATTTCTCTTCTTCAAGGCTAGTCTTTGAGGTGTCTTAAGTGTTTTTACGATGTTGTCAGAGAGATGACATAAACAAGATAATGTTTACGACACTTGCGACCAATATGCGACACTTACGATATTTGTAACAACGACACTAACCATCATTGCAATGAGTGATTTTGATGTGTAACAATAAGTAAAAGATAAAGAGGGCATGATGTACCCTACACTTTAGGCCGACCTAAATATAAATAATATAATAATAAGGAAAGAGGGTTAAGTCCCTAACACTAGTCTCTTGTTTTAAATATGTTTTTCCTCGAAGACTATAATTGAGGGTGTTTTTCATGAATTGCTCATATTCCCATGTAGCTTCTTCTAGAGGCATATTATTCCACTTGATTTGGTGATCCATAATATATCTATTTTGAAAAGAAAGAAAACATTGATATATAACTTTTTTTGGTTCAAGAATTTATTTTCCTTCTTCATCTAATTCTAGAATCTCAATCTTGTTGGGTTGTTATATTCTTTGCAGTGAAAGTCGAAGGTCAAGGTGGAATAACCGGGTAAATTCGACGTCGAAGAAATCGACATCAATTCGAAGAGGTCAACTGACAATAGGACGACATGAAGGCGCATGGAAACTGACTGAATACCTAATGGAGGTCCACTGGTAATCAACTGGTAAACTGACTTAGAGTCAGTTGTAACATAATCCCCAGATTCATGGGATTTGTAGCCAATGATCTGCAAGGATCTGTAACTATTTTTGGGCTCCTTTATTTAGGGTTTTACCTACTATAAATCTTATAAATAAGGCGTGTCATAATGTTGTAAAAAATATTTTTTAGAGAAATCGTTTTAGATTTTGTTGGCCATGTAGATGTAAGTCAAATTGGATACAGAGTTGTTCTTGTGTAAAGTACGAAGGTATGATTTCGATTGTGTCTTAGATGTAGAGCAAGGTTAGGCATGTAACCTTTTACTCTGAAGGAATAAGAAAACAAGAGATCTTGTGTGTATTGTGTGCTTGATTTGTCATTTACTTTCTTGATTAAATCTGTGTGTATTGTGTTTCCAAGGTAAAATATGTGTGCTTCGGGTTTCCAGGGTAAACTGTATTATTATTGTGTGCTTTCTTTTCCATTTAATTTCTTGATCAAATCTTTCTTCCTATCTTCTGCTAGGTTTAGCATGGAAGTGTTCCTCATTTCCTAACATGTGGTATCAGAGATTGGTTTAACAACCTTGGATCTAATCTAAACCCTAATTATAGTAAGAGTTGTAAGTCATAAATATTTACAGATTGAGCTTAAAGAATGGCGAGTAGCTCGAGGATAGGGATCGAAAAATCCAATGGCTAGAATTTTGAGCTTTGGAAGCTTAAAATTGATGATCTACTTGTCGATCGAGAAAAATGGGAAGTAGTCTGTCCAGGTACCATTTCGACAGGTATGCTAAGGGAAGAATGGGAGAAACTCAAGAGAAGGGAAAGGAGTATGATTCAACTTTGTCTTGCATATTTGGTACTGTTGAATGTCTAAGGTGAATATTCAACCAAGAAATTGTTGGACAAGTTGGGGATCTTGTACTAGTCAAAATCCTTAGTAAACAAGTTGTTCCTTAGGAAGAAGTTGTATCTTTTGAGGATAAGTGAGGGAATTTCGGTGACTGAGCATTTAAATGCGTTTAATACCATTATAAGCAGTTATATTATGTGGATATTAAAATCATTTAGGAGAAGAAATGCGTTAGCCTATTATGTTATTTTCCAGACTCCTAAGATAGCTTAGTCATGGCTATATGGAGTAATTAAACCACATTAGCGCTATAATACATGGTTTCATCTCTATTGTCAGAATAAATGAGAAGGAATAACATGGAAGGATCAACCAAAGATGTATTAGTGGTGAGAGGTCGATCGATTGACAGAGATAAAGGAAATTTATCTAGTAGAAATTCTAAGTCGAAGGGTATATCTATATCTTTGGTTTAGTCGACATCAAGAAGATGCCATAAATGCGGTAAAGTTGGGAATTACAAAAGGGACTGCAAGTTGAAGGAAACATAAGTCAGTACAATATATGATGAGAAGCAATTGACTAAGAGAAAGATGACTCCAAAAAAGGGAGGCAATGTGTACCTGGCATTGACAAGTAAACAGTCAGATCAAGATGTTTGGTTGATCGAGTCAGGAGAATCCTATCATATGACACCACATAGAGAATGGTTTTGTGAATACGAATGATATGAAGGAGGAGATGTGTTCTTAGGGGACAACTCGACAACAAAAATTGTCGTACGAGGAAGAGTTCGACTGACACTGTAGGATGGGAGGAGTAGAACCCTTCCAAGTTTTCTACACATTCTGGGTTTGGAAAGAAACTTGATATTTTTCAGCAAGATGAGTGATGCTGGGGTGCACACTCTATTTCAGAAGGATACGTG
The DNA here is from genome assembly GCA_010110895.2 of Picea sitchensis. Lineage (NCBI taxonomy): Eukaryota > Viridiplantae > Streptophyta > Pinopsida > Pinales > Pinaceae > Picea > Picea sitchensis. Next base: position 14,605 of record SNQJ01S0122983.1, on the reverse strand, counting down.
CAAGATGGTCAGAAATGTGACGGTATTAATGAAAGGAGTTTAGATTGGAACCCTGTACAAGTTATTAGGGAATGTCGACTCAACTGGATGCAACAACATTGTTTTTCTTGAAGTCGACTCGATTCGAGCTGAGTCGATTCAACTCAAATCGACAATTCCTTGTCAAAACGACCTGACCATGCTATGGCACGAGAGGATGGGACATATTGGAGAAAAAGGAATTTGAGCTATGATTAGAAAATGTATGGTCGAATATTTTTCTGAATGTAATTTAGAATTCGACTTTTTTGAACATATATATGGAAAAGAAATTCGGGTGAGGTTCCCATCTAGAGCGACAAGGGCACAGGGGATTCTAGAACTGGTTCATAGTGATGTGTTTGGACCTGTTTCAATTCCTTCATTTGGTGGATCCCTATTTATGTCTCCTTCATATATTATTTTTCCAGGAAGACATGGATGTATTTCTTGAGGAAGAAAATAGAGGTTTTCGAGAAATTCAAAGAGTTTAAATATCTTGTAGAAAACTAGACAGATAAGAATATTAAGGTGTTGAGAACTGACAACAGTGATGAATTCCGTGGAAATGAATTTGATCATATCTACAAGATGTGTGGCATATAATTCCAAAATACCATACCATATATCCCACAACATAATGGAGTTTCTAAGAGAATGAACAAAATATTGATGGACAAGGAAAGGAGCATGCTCATTGGTGCCCGACTCGCACAAGAATTCTGAGCAGAGGCAGTCGACACTGCAATATATCTAGTGAATATGTCTCCTTCGTCGGTGCTAGTTGACACACCTCCACATGAGGTATGGTCTGTTAAGAATCCTTCTGTTTCACATCTCAAAATATTTGGCTATGATGCATTTTTGCACATTCCCAAGGAAAAGAGGAGAAAGATGGACAAGAAGGTAGTCAAGTGTATTATCATTGGATACAAAGAATAAATTAAAGGATATAAGATATGGGATCCCGCATCAATAAAATAAATGTACATTTGAGATGCGGTCTTCATAGAAGTCGGAACAAAGTCTGAGTCTGAAGTGATGGTTCAAACAGAGAATAATCTAGAGAAGGTGCAGTTTGAACTGAGGAACGAATAAACCGATTTAGATGAGTCGACTAAATAAGATGAAGAGGTGGAACAACTGACCCTGGTTGTAAGGAGGTAAGAAAGAGTAAGAAACTAGTTGAAAGGTATAGTCTACCATAATTTCATTCTGCATTTGTGTTAACTGTCACTGACGAAGAACCCAAGTCGGTTGAGGAGGTAGTCGACTCAGCAGAGGGAAAACTATGGAAGGACACCATGATTGAAAATATGGAATCCTTGCATAAGAATGAGACATGGGATTTATTCGAATTACCAAATGGAATAAAACATGTTGGTATCAAGTGGGTATTCAAGAAGAAAATGAACGTTGCAGTTCAAGTCAAGAAATTCAAAGCTTGACTAGAAGCGAAAGGATATTCCCAAGTCGAAGGAGTCGACTTTGGTAAGATATTTTCCCCTGATGCAAAATTAACTTCCATTAGAGTACTAATGTCTCTGGCTGCAACATTTAACCTAGAAATAAAACAGATGGATGTAAAGACAACGTTCCTACACGGGGACCTAGAAGAAGAAATATACATGAAACAACCTAAAGGATTTCTAGTAAGGGGAAATAAATATTTGGTGTGCAAATTGAAAATATCCCTTTATGGTCTAAAGCAATCACCAAGGATGTGGTACCAAAAGTTTGACACATACATCCTTAGTTTGGAATTTGTGAGAAGCAAAGTTGATCACTGAATATATTCCAAAGAAGAAGGTGGGTGTTTCATTTATGTAGCACTATATGTCAACGACATGTTATTGATTGGAAACAAAATGAACACAATAAAGGAGGTGAAGAATAATTTATCCTCCAAGTTCGACATGAAGGAACTTGGTGCAATGAATTTCATTTTGGGAATGGAGATCAAGAGAGATCAAGAAGCTAGAAAGATTTGGTTGAACTAGAAGAAGTATATTGAAACAATATTGAAACGTTTCAACATGTAGGATTTCAAGCCCGTGAAGGTGCCAATTCATGTGGGAGCAAGGATAATTGTTGAATAGTGCAAAAGGACTCAAGAGGAAATAGAGGACATGGCACATGTTCCCTATGCAATTGTTGTTGGTATTCTAATGTATGCAATGGTCTGCACTCGACCAGACATTTCCCATGCAGTGGGAGTGTTGAGTAGATACATGTCGACACATGGAAAGGAGCACTGGAAAATTTTCAAGAGAGTATTCAGGTATTTTTGTGTCACAAAAGACTATGCTATATGCTACCAAGGAAAACCTGGAAGTGACAGTAAATTATACGTACATGGCTTTGTCGATGCCGAATCGGCTGGAGATCTAGATCATCGAAGGTCAACCAATGGATATGTGTTCAATATGTTTGGTGGAGAAATCAATTGGATGAGTAAGCGATAGGTGGTCCTAGCCTTGTCAACAACAAAAGTTGAATACATGGTAGCCACTCATGGAAGAAAAGAAGTCGTATGGTTGCAAAGGCTATGTTCAAGAATTGGGTTTGAGAAAAGAGCTATGAAGATAAGTTGTGATATTCAAAGAACAATATTTCTGGCAAAGAGCCTAGCTTGTCATTCCAAGACTAAGAACATTGATGTATAATGCCATTTCGTGAGAGACATGGTGGAAAAAAACAAGGTGATGTTGGAGAAAGTAGACATGCTGGAAAGAATAGTAGACTCTTTGACCAAGTCTGTGATTGTTGTTAAGTTCTCTTGGTGCAGAGAGGAAATGGGCATTGCTACCCTGGGTCTGTGAACGAGAGTTCATAAATATCCTAGTTTCAAAAAAGAAGACAACAAGTGGGAGAATGTTGGGTTGTTGTATTATTTGTAGTGAAAGTCGAAGGTTGAGGTGGATTGACTGAGTAAATTCAAAGTCGAATAAATCGACAACAATTAAAAGAGGTCAACTGACAATAAGTCAACAGGAGGGAACATGGAAACCGATTGAATACCAAATGGAGGTCGACTGGTAAACCGACTTAGAGTCGATTGTAACAAAATCCCGAGATTCACAAGATTTGTATCCAATGATATGAAAGGATTTGTAACTATTTTTTGGCACCTTTATTTAGGGTTATACCTAATGTAAAGCTTATAAATAAGGCATGTTGTAGTGTTGTAAAAGCTAATTTTTAGAGAAATCATTTTAGAGGTTTTTGGTCATGTAGATGTAAGTCAAATTGTCTACGAGGTTTTTATTGTGTAAATCAAGAAGGTATGATGTCTATTGTGTCTTAGGTGTAGACCAAGGTTAGGCATGTAACCTTTTATTATGAAGGAATAAGACAACAAGAGAGAAAAACGCTCAAGGAATGTTGGTTTTCCCATTTCAGTTTCTAGGGTAAAACTTATGTGTACTGTGTTCTTTCTTTTTCATTTACTTTCTTTATTAAACATTTCTTCCTCTCTTCTGCTAGGTTTAGTGTGGAAGTGTTCCTCATTTCCTAACAAATTTGTACTGGCATAGTTGTTGGAGTTACTTCACACACACCTAGGATTTATTTTTCCTAATGTTTGTCCTTGTTTATTAGTCATAATTAGTCATTATCCAGTCTCCTATATTCTAGGGGAGAATATTCCACCTGGAGAATATTTTCTTTCAGTTGACACTTCAATTTGACTAGTTGAGTTGAGTTTAGATGCTGCATTGGTTTTGTCACCATGCAACATTGGGATCATCACCATGATAATTTGACCTTGACTTGGTATCATCACCAGAGTGGTGCATTAGCCTTGATTCCTTGAGTTAACTCCTCACTAGTCTCTGTTCAGTCAGTTAACTGAAGACTAGTTGACTAGTTAACTCAACTAGGTGGCAGTTCACTCACGTAACTGCCTGAGAGACTAGACTAGGTTGAAATTCACTCCTATAACTATTGGTGTGTGTCTATATCACTCTAGACCACCAGTATGGTGCATTGGTTCACCTCCAGTGCGCACTCATTGAGCTATACAGAGTATATCATGTGTAAATTATTCATTATTCAAAACGGTTAATGAGAATTCTTTCATTTCTTTCTCTCCTTTTTATTCTTTCTCCAATTCTCTCTACAAATGTGTGTATTATTGTTTAGATAGATCTATTATGTGCAAGTTCAACACATTTACATGGTATCATATTCGACGGATTTCTAAGCAAAAGCTACACCAAATTGTTTTGCAGGTACAAAAGATTAAAGACAACAGAAAGATGGATTTCCAAAAAGAATTCATTCTTACACCTTACAACTATCTTGCATGGAAGGATAAAATAGCCATACATATTTGAACCAGAGGGTTGTACAAGTTAAACTTGAATACATATACAGAACTAACATTAGCCATAGAAAAATCCAAGTACCTAAATTGCATGGATGAGGCACTCGAAACAATTTGCAGTCTTATTTCTCCCGATATCCTTTTTCATATATCTTCCTGTAAGACTCCCAATAAATCCTAGACCAACTTGGAAGGGATCTTTGGAAAACAATATGAGATGAGGGGACACATGCCGGAGGTGAATTTTCTCACATTGGATCCAAAAATCTTCGACAATATCCAAGATTTCTTTACAAAATTCAAGGATTTACTGTCACAACTCAAAGCTTGCGGGGTTGATAAATTGAAGGAGGAGAAACAAATGGTTCTCACCATTCTCTCCAAGATTGGTCCTAAATTCTCGGTATTCGTATCTACATTCCATATTGTCAGATTCGCCTCTGGAGCCACCTGGAAGATGCCTTCTCTTGAGGACTTTATCAAATCCCTGACACAAGAGAAAAACAAGCTCATCAACATGGGCACAATCAAAGGCCCAAGGGCTCATGCACTCACTATGAATGATGGCAAACACAAATATCATAAATCTAAAGATAAAGATAAGCGAAAATCTCATTCACATCCGAAAAAGGAAGGGTACACAAAAACCTTCACCAATGCCTCTGGATCCAAAGAAGAAAAGGGAAGAAAAGGAGAGAAATGCACGTCTCAAATACTTCATAAAAACAACCTTGGAGATCACATTCCCTAGGGTGAAAAGAAGAAGAAGCCAGAAGATCCGAATTCCAATAAAGGAAATTCTATCCATGCCTTTATTGCAATCAACTCCTCTCCCGATGCTTGGATCGTAGATTCAGGAGCATCACATCACATGGCTGCCTCAGAAGCAGTCTATTATTCATTGGATCCATGCAAAGGTCCTCCTAATATGATGGGGGACAACTCTTCTGTCGATGTCACCAACAAAGGAAGGATTGAACTCACCAACGGAAGCTTCGAGAATGTGTTGCATGTTCCCAAACTTTTTTTCAACCTTCTCTCCTTGTATCAGATGAAGAATTTTGGCACCAGAAAGAAAGTCAAATTCACACCAAATTACGTGTACATCTACGACATGAAAACCAAATCCAGGTTTGCAACCGGTGAGGTAAATCATCAGTCTAGATTGTATACATTTTCTGAATTCATTGAAACTGATTCTGCTTTACTGCTTACTCATGCTGATGAAAGTAGTAGGATATGGTATGAAAGGTTTGGACATTTGAATTTCAGATACATGGAACAAATTAGCAAGCACATATTAGTTGATGGTCTACCAAACATCCATTTCTCCAAGGGAGTATGCGAGGGATGTGTTCTCGGAAAACACCCTCAAGAGAAATTCGACAAAGGAAAGTCTCAATGAGCTTTCACACCTTTAGATCTGATCCACAGTGACCTTATGGGTCCTTTTCCACATCCATCCATCAACAAAGTGAGGCTTGTTCTCATTTTTGTTGATCATTTCTCACGTTTTACTTGGATCTACTTTCTCAGGAAAAAATTTGAGGTATTTCAACACCTCAAAGATTTCAAAGCCTTGGTTGAGACACAGTCTGGAAAGAAGATCAAATTCCTCCGAAATGATAACGGGGGAGAGTATGTAAATCATGAGATCCATAATCTTTTCCATGAGGCAGGGATCCAATTGCAACACACAATTCCCTATACTCTACAGCAAAACAGAGTTGTTGAGCGGAAAAACATATCTCTAAAGGAGATGGCATCTTGCATGCTGGATGCAAAGTCACTAACACAGAGACTATGGGCCAAAGCAATTAATTATGCAACATACATCCAAAATAGATCTCCTCATAGATCTATCAAGGATAAGACCCCCTACGAGGCTTAGAGCGGCCTCAAACTAGAAGTGAACCACTTTCACATTTTTTGTTCACGTACATGGGCTAGGATTAACTCTGAAAAGAGGAAGGCACTTGATCCACAGAGCACTACGTGCATTTTTGTTGGATACCTCGACAGTGTGAAGGGATATTGACTTATTGATTTTTCCTCGGTCTGGCTCATCATTGAGCGTAGTGTCCAATTCGAGGAAAGTGTCTCACATGTACCTCAACAGCCGCATGCAGACACCTTCACTCTTCCACCTGTCCGAGATGATGAGCATGCACATGCTGACTCTTCTTCAGATGAGAGTTTTGATTCATAGAACTCAAATGATTCAGATTCAAAGTCAATATAGTTAGATGCATAATCAGAGCATCCAGATGCAGTTGCAGAGCCAGAGCAGAGGCCCAAGTGGGCACAAACTACTCTTCAGGCTGCAGGGGATATCATTGGTGATCCAGTTGATACTAGGAGGAATCGATATGATTTTGAGGAGCCTCCTGTTGCACTCACTGCCACAGAACCATTTCCCTCTAGGCATATTTTCTTGGTTCATTCTTCATATCCACAGTCTTATGGCGAGGATGTTGGAAATCCCTTTTGGGAATCTTCCATGCAGGAGGAGTACAACTCCCTCCTCGAGAACCAGAATTGGGATATGGTTCCTCTTCCTTCTGGGAGGAAACTTGTCAGATGCAGATGGGTCTATAATACCAAGAGCACAGTAGGTGGATAGATCAACAGATACAAAGCCAGGCTTGTCGCCAAAGGCTTTCAACAGGTTCATGGTATTGACTATGATGAGACCTTCACTCCAGTAGAGAAAATGGATTCCATACGATTGACACTTGCCATTGTGGTAGCCAAAGGATGGGAAGTCCATCAGATGGACATGAAGAATTCATTTCTTCATGGTGATCTCTCTAAGGAGATATACATGGAGCAGCCCCAGGGATTTATGCAGGAATCATCTTTGGTTTGTTGACTGAAGAAGTCACTTTATGGCCTTAAGCAGGCTCTAAGGGCATGGTATGCCAAGATGGATTCCTACCTGTTGTCACAGAACTTTGTACATTGTAAATCATACCCAAATGTCTACATGCTCAGGATGAATGATTCACTTATACTTTTAGTTTTGTATGTTGATGATTTGTTGATCACCGGGTGCTCAACTTCAACGATTGTTGCAGTCAAGAGGATTCTACATGACAGGTTTTTGATGACGGACATGGGTCTGCTACACTTCTTCCTTGGACTCGATATCAGTCAGGATGCATCATGCATCAAACTGTCTTAGGCCAAGTATGCACGAGATCTCCTTGAGAGATTTCACATGACAAACTGCAAGTCTGCTCTGACTCCTTTCCTATCATGAGTCAAACTTGAGGATGGTGGGGAGACTCCACTGGTTGAAAACACACTGTACAAAAAACTAGTGGGGAGC
>SNQJ01S0122982.1:5074-21296 GCA_010110895.2 Picea sitchensis | reverse complement strand
CAATCATAAACTAACAAATCTTGAACAATTCTAAAAGAAATATCATCGTCATGGTCTTTGTTTTTCCATTAGACAAGGATTATGTAGTAACTAATCCATGTTACTTGTATTGTAAACTTGGTTGCACTCACAAATGCAATAGGCTGAAATGGTAACGTTGTTGTAGGTGGGGTTGAAGTTAAATTATTGTGCATTGATCAAGTAGAGGCAAAATTTCTTAGAAGCCTTAACCTTGTTGAATAAATTTATATTAGTAGTGCTAACCATTTTCACTAAAACCAATTTCTTTTTATATCTTCTCCCTATCAAAGAAAATATAGGGCTTTATTATTCTGAATTTTCATACTTCTTCTTTAAATGGTTACACTAGTGCACATTGTATTGATGTTGTTTCATGTGTAGAAAGAATGTTTTTGGCTTCATCTTCATAGTGTGTCATAATCATCTTTTTGCATTATATGAGTATAGAAAAAGAGCTTGGCATATTAGTTTTGTTTCTGGAAATAATGAAATGTTTTTGTTTTTGTTTGATTACTACTTTATATGGCCTAAATGTTGTGTGTGAATCACAATTAATCATGTAAATAAACAAGGGAGAGTTGCATAGTAGCTAGTCCCTGCCTAAGCTTGGTTGGGTTTAATGAAGTTATTTCGGTTAAGTTGAGTGTAAGTCAATTTATAACAGTTACATGGTTGTCATTTAGAACCTTGTCACTATTGTTGTCACTATTGCACAGGAAGTTGGTCTCTAGTTTTGGCATAAAAACTTGGTGTTCACTGCGTATTTTTTACAAGCATATGCCCATTTTTTGGTACACCAATCACACACCCAAGAGTTTTTTATCTGTTTTGGCTTGGTTTTTATGGGATTTTCTTTTTCCTCTTTACAACAAATTAATATACTCCATGCCACGATGTGAAACAAGGGCTTAGTGGTTAAGAGCATGTGTTTCCTCCTAAAAGATCATAAGTTCAGATCCAGAGGGGGGGTAGGGTATGTATACCTCTGTAGTGTATGGCTAGATACACTAGTGTGTCACTACAAATAAAACAAAATAAAATAATAATGTTTAAAAATAATATATTGAGTTTTTTTTAACATGGTTTAATTAATTTTAATTATATATGAATAAAAAATAGAATAGTTAAACAATATTTTAATTATATATTGAGTTTTTTAACATGATTTAATTAATTTTAATTATATATGAATAAAAAAAATGAATATTTAAACTTCTCCATCATCTCATCATAATAATTTCTAATAAAAATTTGCAACATAGATTGAAATGATTCATTTCATTTATGGGGTAGGGAGATCATAACTCTTCAAAAAAAGTAGGAGATTATATCATGATATTGTATATTTGTACAACAAAAGAAATCGAGAATATAGTCTAACAAACAAAAAAAATAACAAAATCGACTCAATAAGCAAAAGAAGCTATTAAGCTGCCTTGATAAAACTTCTTTCTAATACCTATTTCTGATTTCTTGATAAAACTAAGATCGACTCACAAGTAAAAGAAGCTATTAGTTGCCTTGATAAAACTTGTTTCTAATACCTATTTCTTATTTCTTGATAAAACTTGCTCATTTATTTATGGAACAGTTGGTGTAGACTTGAGAGGTTGAAAGCCAACATCCAAGAGGAAAGCTTGGAGAGCAGAGTTAAATTATAAATAGTTTGGAGAGCAGAGTTAAATTATAAATAGCTTGGAGAGTGGAGTTAAATTATAAATATTGGAGTGTCTTGGTTTTTTCCATTACTTCTCCATAGTTTAGTTGCACTTTTATTTTTATGATAAATGGAACAATTGGCTTCTCAATTACTTCTAGCTAACTTAATTCATTGGTTATTTTTTAAGGTAAAATAATTTTATTTTGTGGAATTTGGGTTAATTGTTTTTAAAAATGGAAATTGGTTAATCTTTTTTGGAAAACCCATGGAAAATTAGTCCATTTGGGAATAAGAAATTCTTAAAATCATCTATGCTTAAAAGAAGGAAATCTCAAACTTTATGGTATCTCTTTTTCCGTTGTATTTTGACATTGTATAGAAATATAAAAATAAAAATAAAACTTTATGAGCTCTCTTTTTCAATTTTGTATAGGAAGATAAAAAAAAAACTTTATGAACTCTCTTTTTCAATTGTATAACAAAGAGCATGAAAATGAAAAACTTTCTTCTGCTATTATTTTCACCCATGTATTAAAAAATTCTAAACCCATAAAACATTACCATGTTTTTCTCACTGTACTGGAATAGTAATTCATTTTTAATTTCCTGTATCTCATTGTATTTTTTATTCATTGCTACATTTAAAAAAAAAAAAAAAATCTAAAGCCAAAACATTACTTTGTTTTCCTTACTGTATCATCACGTTCTCAAGGTCCTTGAGAAAAACAGCAGGGTGCAACAAATTTAAAGAGCACAATTCCAACATAAGTCAAAATACCCTAAGATTTATTATGGATGCCTTAAGAATACCCTAATCTGCTACACAAGCATTACCAAAAAAAAAAACCAGAGAACTTTAAAACAAAATACAAAATCAACCTTATTGAGCTGCAGGGTCAAAACCCAAACTATCCGCGTCCAACGGATCAATACAATACTCGTCCAACATATCATAAAGAACTTTCTGAAGCTTATCTGCTTCTTCTTCTCTTACTGCTTCTTCTGCCGAGGTAGCCATGGGATCTGCTTCAGCCATGGAAGCTTGATTTATCGTCTTCCCCGAAGCAGCATCCGAAGCAGCATCCATGGCATTGCACCATCTGTTGGATTCCGAGTCCTGAAACCGCGACTCTCAGTGCTGCCATATCCTTATTGCTTCGGATTTTACAAGCATTGCAGCATCAGGTGCTGCAGGAGAGGGAGGAAAAACAGAGAAAGGAGGCACAGCCGCAATGAATTCCAGTCTGGGAGTCTTGGAACGGCCACCGGTACTGACGCTCAGAAGGTTTCGCCATTTGTCCTTCAAGTTCACATTCGAACGAGCTGCGAGACAGAGCTTGAACTCTGGGTCCGTGAGAATGGTTTGCCAGTTGCCGGCGCCATACTTCTCCACACCCGCTCGCAGAGCACCTTCCTCTTCTGATGTCCATTTTCGCTTGGGAGCGGCCATGGCTGATAATGGGTATCTAACAGCTATTCAGACCAAGAAACAAAGCCGAAACAAAGTTAATCAAATCCGAGACGGAGCGAGAGAATGCGGGATTGGGCTTCGCGCAGGGAGACTGAGAGCTTTCTACATTTTCACGATGGTGGCACTAACGGCCTTATTTATAGGTTCATAATTGCGTAGTGTAATTGGATTATGGTCTTAATTGGGCAATGGAATGACCTAAATTCGGCACTAGAAAATTTACATATATCGATATGTGTAAGGGGTTATATATATATATTTATATATATATTATTTAATAAAGGATTTATTTTTAATGAAATGGTGATGAGTGGTCGAATTAAAGTGGGTAAGGGCTGTATATATATAATTAAAGGATTTATTTTTTTTAATGAAATAGTTTAATTAAGGTAAGTTAATTTGTCCATTTACAAAATTGAATTTGTTAGTTTATTAATTTATTTTATACAAATTAATCTTGTGTGCTTATTAACTCTATAAAATAAATTTAAAATTCTATTTAATTTTAAATTATCCCATTAACCCCCGGATGGGGTGATAAAAGGGCTACGCGGCTGAGACGGGACGTGGAGTGGGCAATAGCCACTGTAGACAGGGGCACGGAGCGGGCCCTCGTGGCCACCCTCCCTAATTCTATTAAACCTTCGATCTGGACAAGCAATGAGCATTGCCACGCGTATTTTAACACAAAGCGCCGCCCCTCCCATTTGGTTTTTGATATGGCTTTGGATGGCGTGATTGTATTTGTTGTTGTCAACCTCCCGCAAAGCTAGCTCTGCAAAGGCAATGGTGTGAACCTGTTCTAAGTGATTCTGAGCCCGAGCTCACTGGGTTTACCTCCTTGTCCATCGGCCCCTCGCTCTATTCTGACATTGCCGCAGCAGGGCCGGATCGCGACTCATTCAAGGAAGACCGAGGCGTGGCTCGCCGAAGCCCTCTGAGCTCCTCAGCCTCCCTTCCGGGACCACCTTCCATTAGCTCCTCTCCCCGGCGCTACCCTAGGCATTTATCGGCTTACTCTCGTGGCAGGATAAACTCACACTCTACTAGCAGAGCTTTGAAACAGATGTTCAGCCCTCCCTCGCCATGCCTCCAAATTCACTGTTTCAACATCCGACGAGACTCCCACTCTCAGCATGCTTCTTGTGGGGCTGGGCCTCTCCCCCGCGACTCCTTCACCAATGTTCAGTTGTGGGATAGTATGGCGGCCCTCTACGATCTAATTTTTTGGTATTCGCCAGGAAGTGGACAACCTCAATTATCGGCTACAAGAAACCGGAGCCAAAGTGGACCTTTTTCTTCTGACTCTCTCCTCTCTGCAGAGCTCCCTAATCTCTAGCACAGATGAGGATTCTCCAATGGAGGAGCCGACCGAGTTACCTGGACGGTTTAATAGAGATAACGCCAGATGTGTGACTACTCAAGCAATGATGCAAACGACATGCAAATCGAGAAGCACAACCGAGCTATCAGGGCGGTATCGGGAGCATGAGCTGAATCAAGTCAGCCTGTGTGTCTCGCTTGTTTAGTTTGTTTTGTAGCATCATAGATGGTTGTGTTTTTTGAGTTAACCTTTTTCACCGATATGGCATATCAGTAAACTCGCTTTTAGATCTAAACAATAGTTCTCATAAAGTTTTCAACCGCTGTATTAAACGGACCGGTTTCTCCTATGGGACAAATTTTGCACTTCAGCATGGACTTCTCTGTACTACGCCTTGATACTATGTTTATAGGAGGATCTTAATATATTTTTCACTACAAATAAAAATAAAAATTATCCATTAAAATATTATCTAACAATTTAGAATCAACAAAAAATTTAACTTCCTATATCATTGTCAAATTTTGTTTAGCTACAAAATTAAAAACTTATTAAAATTTAGGTCGAATGTAAATAAATGAAGGAAAATTACTCAAACCAATTAAAAGGAAAAGTGACTCAAGATAATTTTTGGCTTTAAGCAATCCTCGTCAACCCAAAAACATTTCAATTCCAAGTTAGTAAATTATAGGGTGAAATAAGTGCTACAACTCCCATTGTTGTAACGTCAGGTTAAATTTAGTTGTTAATACTAGCAGAAACCCCCTATGGCTACACCAAGGATTACAATGTAGATAGATCAATAACCATTTAAAAGTTTCATACTTCTCTAACTGACCCCAACATAACCAAAACCAGTAAAGAAAAGCAAATGAGATGGATCCAGAATCGCGACCTTTACTGCGGTCCAAGTATCCTTCCTCGCTGATAATTTGTCGATCGCAGAATCCTCCCAAGGCCGACGGTATCCAAAAGACAGATAAATAGAGAACCATGCTACATATTTCATACATAAATAAGGGTTAGATGTTAGAATTAAAACATAGAATAAATGCAAACATTTGACACATCATGTTATTGGGACAGGAAAAGCAATTTCTTTATTGATAAACAATGATTACTTAACCCTAAAGTTCCTACATTACCTCTAAATCTTTTGTCTCGCCTCTTCATCAAGACTGTAAAATGACTCCTCCCAAGGTGATTCTTTAACTTCTCCCTCACACTTCTTCATGGGGAAATGGAATGGTTCTATATGGTGTAAGTGAAAATGAGGAAAGTTTCAGGTAATTCTCACAATGGTAGTTGGTGAACATTTGGGTAAATGCGAGGGATGTGAAACAAGAGTTTCATTGTTCTTATATTTAGATGTAAAATGAGAACCGAACACCTCCTTTTATATGGGAAAAATGATGGTTATTCGATTTGTTGACAGGCTATAGGCGGTGGATCAATTTGGAAACTACCCAATAGCCCCGCATCCAACTTAATTCCTTTACCCTTTGGTAAGTATATCGCTGGCCGTAGTGGTGAACATGAGGTACACGGACGACTGTAGTGGTGCATTGCCATATGTACATGGGAAGTAGTGGTGTATGGTGTGTACATCTTCAAAAATGAGTTTTAAGAAGAGCTACCTCGTTGATGGCTTGGCAAAATTCTAAGGTGTAAGAGGGCCAAATGCCAGGATGCATGTGTAGAGAAAATCAAGAACAATCATAACATCATGTTATATAACCCGCGTTTTGTTGCAACACCATGATGCAACTCTCTTTGCTAGAACACTATGCCTAAATTTCAGTTACTGTAACACCATGCCAAAATCTCAGTTGCTGCAACACCGTGAAGTGTTACAAACCCAAGAGTGCACAAAGTCAATTATAGTGTTGCAGGGTATGTCATTGCAACATCTTGTTGAAATCCAAGTTGTTGCAACACCGTGAAGTGTTACAACCCCAGGAGTGCACAATTATAGTGTTGAGGGTTATCAAAATCCCACACCCTGAAGTGTTACAACCCCATGAGTGCACAAAGTCAAACATAGTGTTGCGGGTTATGTCATGGTATACTCCACAGATTTTGTGAAATATGGTAGACAAATTAAAGATAAAGACTATTGGATGGAAACTATGGACCAACGACCTAGCATCCAACTTATTTTGGGGAAAGAAAGAAAGGGTTGAAGGGACAGTTTGGATTCCAAGAAAAGTGAAGGAAAAGGAAAATAAAAAAAGGGTTGAAGAGTTTTATTTTCCATTAGAAGAAAGGAGGGAAGAAAGAAAGTGTGAGAAGGAAACAAGGACATATGTCGGGCTTTGGATGGCAATATACACTTAGTTATTGAATAAAGGATGAGGACCATTTGTCTAGTGATTCAGTGAGATTGTAAAAGAACAATGGTGTCTTGTTAATAATGAAATTTCTGCTTGGCTTAAATAATTTTTTTGTTTCCTTTTCCTTTTGGTGTGGATTGTAATTTCTCTTGGCATTTATTTGCTGGTAAATGCTGTTAACTTGTTAGTTATGCATTATGTGGAAAAAACGCGATTATAATAAAAACAAACTCTCCAAAACTTATTGACCCATTTTTTTAATGAGAAGTTCTAGGTCTAGTATTCTACAATTTATTGACTCATTCTTTAATGAGAAGTTCTAGGTTTAACATTCTACAATTTATTGACTCATTCTTTAATGAGAAATTCTAGGTCTAGTATTCTACAATTTATTGACTCATTCTTTAATGAGGTGTTGATTTAGTAACTAAAATTGATATTGGTACTAGTCAAGTAATCTTAAATTCAACCTTCAAAAAATCAATATGAGCATTATTAGAAGTATTTTAAAAAATGAGTAAATTCAATAGAGCAACTTAACATTTTTCAAATTTGGAAGAATCATGTTAAGATATAATTTGGAACCTTGTCCTTAATTTTTTATTATTATTTAAAACCAATCCAAATCATTAAAATTAAAAAAAATTAAAACAAAAATTTACATCATATTAATTAATTAATTAAAAAATTAACTAAAAAAATTAAATGATTCATTTATTAAAATAATAAATCAAATAATTAATTTTATTATTTACTTCAATATTTAATTTTGAATTTTTATAATTGATTTTTAAATTCATGTTAGATCATCACTCCATATCAATATTAAAATATAAATATTCCATATTCAAACCTTTAAAAATTATAAAATGATTTTAAATCAAAGGAGATGATTTTACTTTGTTGTGATTTAAAAGTCTATGGATATGCATTTAACCACATTACACTATACTTAAATTATTTCCTTTCGTCTAGTTAAAAAGGATTTAAATGAAATGGTCATTTACACCTTGGTTATTATGTTGGGTGATTAATTTACCTTTGATTTTGTTCAACTAGTGTTTATTTAGGTGATTAATCTACCTTTGATTTTGTTTTATTAGTGTTCATCATAATCCTTTTTTAGATGGCAAGCTCTTTTATAGTGTTCCTTCTACCTCTTTTCATGTGCATCTTATTGATTATGACCCATAATCTCCTTTGTAGTTTTGTTTTTGTTTTTACTTTTGTTTTTTTTTTTTTTAATAATGTAAAATGATTTCCTTATCCAAGCATTTGACTCAAATTCAACAAATTCAATATATTTTAGATGTTAGTTCATTTTAATTTTATGTTTTTGGGGTGTCTTTGAATTCCCATTTGGGATATTAATAAAATTAGTGTTTACATAGTATGTATGGATGAGGGTAAAATTTTATTTCATCACATATAACATCAATCTATCCTGGATCAAGAGGTGGAGGAAATAAAAAAACTCCAGTTTATATCATTAGTTTCAATATTCAACATGTGGCCCAATAACAGAATGTTGTCCATTCTTTTGTTTCACCGATAAGATTGAAAGCAAGTGATATTTAGGAAACAACTCCTTCACATGATGTAATCCTATAAAAAATGTTCAACATGTGGCCCAACAACAGAATAATGTCCTTTCCTTTGTTTCACCGATAAGATTGAAGGCAAGTGATATTTAGGAAACAACTCCTTCACATGATGGAATGCCATAAAAATTTACTTTTAGTGATACACTACATGCAAAGTTTGTTCTTCTTCTTCTACAAGATTTCCCTAATTAAGTTGTTCTTTCATGAAATGACATACATGATTTGCATACACTAATCTTCTAGTAACTTATTTATAGATTTACTCTCACAACATTTTTGTTGACAATATACCACACATTTCCTTTTGTTTACTAACATGACGATAGGAAAATTGTATTAAAATTGGTCTATGCATGTATCAATTTTGATTTAGATATTTTTTAATTGTGTGAAACCTATATGTAGTTAAAGCTCAGGGCTATATATGTATTATTGATTTGGTTAGTTTCAAGTTAATATAAATTTATATCTATTTATTTAAAAAAAACTAAATTATCAATGAAAATGACTTAGAAGGTGATCACAGCCCTACATGAGGGATCCACAGGGTGAGTTAGAATGGTCAATAAATTGCTAAGTGGACATTGAACAATTCTTCTAAGACATCGTTACAAGGCAAACAATACAAACCAAGCACTATGGAATTTAATGAGTGCATGTTTGAATATATATTTTCGAATGTGTAGCACCTCCACATTCAACAATCTGTATCTTGATGTACTATACAATCTTAAATGTTGTGATGTTTTATGCTTATCGATCACCTTGTTGCAACCTTTAGCCACTTATGCACATATGTTGCTTGAAATTAACCCACCACTTGTTGGATTTGTATGTAAACTTTAGGGGGGAACTTTATTGATTTTCAATCTCCCTATAGTGGGAGTGTAAAATAATGGAGAGAGAGGCAATTCTGGAAAGCATGCTCTAGCGTTGCACTAAAAGGAATAGTAGGATAAAACCTTTCTGATTTTGACATATTGTCTATGATTTTTGGGTTTTATGATTGCATAATCAATCTTTTACACTTACAAGTTTTCAAGTCAATGTTTCATTCATCATTTGGGCATCATTAACACATGCATTTTTCCTCATGATGTGTGATGAAGAGTGGTACATTTATTAATTTGAAGCGGGAGCAAGCTTTCAATACTTAAGGAATCCATAAGTAGAAATCCAGCCGAAGACCGGGCAGGAAATCCGGCAGTCGAAGACTAAATGTTTCCAACCTGGGCCATATTTCAAGCAGAGAAGAACATTTCCACAAAGCGCGGGTCTCTTGGCCTCCGCCTTTGTTTGTCGCGGTCTACTCTAATTCGCCACAATGGCCCCGTGATCCGATTGTCGAGAGGGGAAAGGATCCTTTGGAAGCATTCAAACCGTTAGTCCGCTTCTGGGACCCAAATCCAAGCCTTCTCTCGTTTAAGTTTGTTAAGAAGTTGGAGGAGATCCCTTCTCCGGAGCTATCTCCAGAGGGGATTCCGTAATCTTGCCCTCCTTCTAGCCGAAAAGGCCCTCATTGAAAAATTTACGGGGTTATGGACTAGACCCAAAACGGTGGAGGCATGGATTGAGGACCGTTGGAAGTCGCTGATACAAGGAAACGCTTTCTCTGCTCGCAAGAGGCGTGTTTTTCTTCGGGCCACGCAGGAAAGAGGACTGTGATCTAGTGTTCCGATATGGACCCTATTTCATGGGTCGAGGAAATAAGTTCTTAGCCCTCGACTTTTGATTCAACTCCTGAGTCAGATCACTACGGTACTGCTTTGGGTTAGGGGTCATTTCACCTTCCCCTTGCATCTCCTCGGGGAAAATTCTCGAGGACATTGGAAATAAGATTAAAGCGCCTCGGATGCTATGAGCCGAAGGGGACTCACCATTCTATACGACGAAGTTGAGGCTAACTCGAGAAGGTCTTCCAAAGCCATTAAGTTATCCTCGGGAATGGTACTATATCCAAGAGCTGACTACGAGTGCATTCCTTTAAGTTCTCCCGGGTTCCATGCTTACTTACTACTATGTCGGCCTCTGCAAAGCCTCCTGAAAATGACCATTCAAAGAAGATGATTTTCAGCCCGTTTCTAACAGACGAAGGCAGCAAAGGCGAAAGGATCCACTAGCCCAGGCCCTGAAGGCCACTCATTCAGTAGAGGCAACTCTAGAAATAAAAACAGCTTTGATGCGCTGAGGAAGATGAAGCCCTAGATCCGTATAAATAATAAATAGTGAAGACCCTCCACAGACGAGCCTCTCCCGGATTCCACCCCCAAATCTTGAGAAATTGGCCAGATTCTGGAACCGCCCATGCAAATATGCTGTTACAAATTCCTCTAGCTGCCTGGGGAACTTCCGAATCAGATACCCGCCTCCGGGTTTCCACTTCTTACTCAGGGCTTAAGAACAATAAAGCTGCAGAGAAAAGGAGGCGCCTCCAACATTTCTTTAGGGTCTGTGTCGGACCTTCCTACATTAAGGGATGAAATTTTCCCCTCGGTTTAATGCTTTGTTTCTGTATTCTACTATGCTCATGCTTGTGAGAATTTACTCATGTAGAAACTCTTTGTCATTTTCTCGAATAGCTCAAGAAGCAGACGGGATCTGTCTCTAAGATGAGGCCCAAAAGAAGGCTGGTATCACTCTAGAGGGTCACTCAACCTTCTTCAGAAGTTGTAACTTTCTCATTCTCGGCTTGCCATCGTCATGGCACGCAACATAACCGCTTTCATTAAAAAAAAAAAAACGCTAAGCCCTTTTGAAAATATTTTATTTAGTTTTTTAGTTTTCTCTGCTATCTTTTGGGTATGTCAGTATTAACTGTGCCTTCATTTCAAGTGGTAACTCTGTCTTTTCGAAGCCTGGGTGCTCTGAACTACACAGGGTTGTAACTTCTACAGTCTTGCCACATCATTCTCCACTATTGTCTTGAGTGGATTGATGTTTTGTTTTCTTTAAGGTTTGGCGGTGGATATGGGAGATGAGGTCAGCAACCTCTCGGGATTGGAAGCAAGGGATCCTTGGGATCACCCAAGCTCCCTATCGACGATTGATGCCTTGTGTAATAATCGAGGTTTTAATGGTTCTACTAATGCTCGAAGGGATGTTTTACCACCCTTGCATTCACCCTTACTCTCCTCATTTGGCTCCAAGCTAAGTCCAAAGTCATTTCCGGGTTTCCCCTGTGGTCGTAAGGAGGCCTCTGGTTCTCTTGGTAATTTCTCGAAAGCTGCAAGAAGTGATACTCTACCTCCCCTGGAATCTACGTCCTTGTTTACCAAGTTAGAATGCTCTATTAGTGAGGAAAGGTTTTTTTCAAGGAAGAAATAGATTATAGAGGATCCAGATACTGGTGTCGTGGGTAAGAAGCATACTCTGAAATTTGGGGCACAAGTCTGGAAGACCAAACAGACAAAACGTTCTTTGGTCCTAGGAATGGATATTGGGTTAGAAGAGATGAGTTCTCTTGCCATGTGTGCACTGGTGGGTAGGTTATCATACTGTCTTCGCTGCAACTTGACCATATCTGAGTGGATGAAGATTACGTGGGAACCCTTCCTAGGGTATTTACCGAATTTGTTAACTCTTCCGAGGGGCTGGTTTGGTTTTGTTTTCAGGTCACCAGAAGATGCAGTTAAGATACTTGAGAATTTCTGGGTATTTGAAGGTGGCAACCTAATGTTAAAAAGGTGGAGGCTAAAGTTTGACCCTGCAAGTGAATATTTCATTTATCGACACCTTTGGGTCTTATTACCTAGCTTACCATTACAACTTTGGAACAAGAAATCCATGGAGGCTATCGAGAATGTTTTGGGTAAATTCATTAAGTGTGATGAAGATGCCCTGCAGTCGAACAACTAGAGAATGGAAAAATTTTTAGTGGAGGTGGGCATGCATGGGGGCCTATTGGACTGTTGGAATATTGAGTGGCGTGGTTTGGTGTTTTCACAACGCTTATACTACTTAGGGGTTCTGTTCAGATGTGCTTACTGTCGATAGAATAGGCACCTTAAGAAAGACTGTCGTCTTCCTTGGGGAGCACATCTGGAAGAACTTCTTTCTGAAGACTTGGTTTCTGATGGGTATCCAATAGAGGTGGAGACGTTGGAGAGGGGCACCTATCCAGGAGCATGGGATCTAGACAAATATCCTTCTTTGGCCAATACCTTTGTTGGTAAGTTGCGTCATTTTGTTCCTACCTTCTACTGCTCCTTGTCTTCTTTGGAGAGAGACCACCTTGATTCCTTTTTTTCTGGAGACAATGTTACCACTGAGACAGATGCTATTTCAAAGGACAAATGTAACATGATAGATTTAGACGTGTCTACTTCTAGGTTAGATTTTGGCAGCAGTCTAGTCACAGATGGGCCAACTACTGCGCGAGTGGCCTCTCCATTGGTTTTTGACTCTGTTAGGGTTCAGATTCCCTCCCCACACCCTAAAGATTTGATTTCTTCTAGCCCTGGTTCGAGGATACCTTTGTTTCCTGTTGACTCACCTATCCTACATGGTTATGGTGAACAAGATGTAAGTGACCACTCCTTGGAGATTCTTATTAAAGACTTAGTTCCCTCTTTTATGGAAGTCACTAGTCCAGTCCCCATTCCGACTTATTCAGAGAACTCATAGGTCATACCTGGGGAATCATGCACCATGGTTGCGGTACCCTTAGCTTCAGTGGGGTCAAAGGATAGGAGGATTGCATGGTCTCAGGGGTTGGGGCTTGAATTTTATCCATTAAAGACTAGGAGTGCACGAAAAAAATCAGGGAGTGCACTTATCCCATCTTCAAGTTTTATTTATTCCACATCTAACCAGAGGGCGCTTAGAGGCATCAAATCCCTCGCTAGGTCAAATTCATGATTATTCTTTCCTTAAACATAAGAGGGGTAGGATTACCCCTTAAATTGGCCTCTATGTGTAGAATTTTGTATCATACATCTCCACATATTATTTTTCTACAAGAGACACTAACGAGTGATGTTAAGGCAAGGGATTTCTTGTTTGCTCTCAAACTCGATTGGATGACATGTGTTGTTAGTTCTGTGGGTAGATTGGGAGGATTGTTGGTTGCTTGGGATCCGCGTTACCTTGTTTTCTCTCCAGTTCTCACATGTGGTGGCATTTTGCTGACATGTACCAGTCTGATAGATAAGAGAAGACTCACTCTTTTGAACGTATATGGTCCTTGCAATGATCGCAAGACCTTTTGGAAAAAACTTGAATATAAAGGTCTGTTAGCACACACAGACTTGATTTTGGCCAACGAATTAAACTTTACATTAAATTCAGATGAAATTTGGGGAATACCAGCTCTGTTGGATCCATTAGTTGTTTTCTTTAAAGATCTCTTTTATAATTCTCCACTTGTGGATGTGGCCTCGGTCGAGCTGGTTCTGACGTGGCGCAATGGCAGAACAGGAGCATCAAGCATATTAAAGAGACTGGATATATTTTTTGTGGATGCAGACTTGATTGGCCCGACAATAAGGTATCATTCGTGGGTAGATTCTACTTATATATCCGACCATGCCCCAATCATTCTACAGATGGATATTGGCACACAAAGAATAAAGTATCCCTTTAAATTTAATCTGGGATGGCTCCAGAAAGAAAGTTTTGTTGAGATAATTAGAGAAGTTTGGTTGGATAATCGCTTTGACTTAATTGTTGAGGCACAAAGAAGGCTTATCAAAAATCTATCTCTTCTAAAATTCCGGGTCAAATCTTGGTCTTTGGCCAAACAAGCTAAGGAGAAAGAATCCTTGACTAGATTGGAAACATAATTGGAAAGCATATACTTTCAGAAAAATGTTGGTAATTATACATTAGAGCTTGAACAACACTGCAAGAAATTAGAGACAGAGCGTAACAAGATTCTTTTGGTGGATGAAGAAAATTGGAGACAGAAAAGTAGAGCTACTTGGATTAAGAGTGGTGACAAAAATACCAAGTTTTTTCACAGATTCGCGAGTTATAGGAGAAACAAAAAATATCTATAGGGATATTATGGATGATTCAGGAAGAGTACTCACTGGACAGGAAGCCATAAATATTGAAGCGATATCCTATTTCAAATATTTTTTTAAGGATCCGAGGCAGACTTCTATCCAGGCCCAGATTGAGGCTATCAGACTGTATCCAAATCTGGTTTTAGAGGAGGAATTCCCTTCTTTAGAGCAGGTCGTATCCTTGGAAGAGTTATCAACTATTTTAAAATACTTTACCAAGGACAAGAGCCCTGATCCAGATAGTTGGAAAGTTGAACTCTTCCTATTCTTTTTTGATTTGATGGGTCCTGAGCTTCTGGCATTGGTTGAGGACTCTTGAATCCATGGTGAAGTTATCATGCCGATAAACTCCACATTCCTTGCTCTTATTCTGAAAACTAATCTCCCTTCAACCTTTCAGGATTTTTGGCCTATTTCACTGTGTAACCTTGTGTATAATATTATCACAAAAGTTATTGCGAGGAGGATTCAGCCAATTCTTTCCGGGTCCTTATCGGATGCTCAGTTGGGTTTCTTAAAGGGTTTCCAGATTCTCGATGCCATCGAAATGACACAAGAGTGCTTGCACAACATAAAAGATAAGAATTTACAGGCAATCATCTTGAAATTGGACCTAAAGAAGGCTTATGATTGTATAAATTGGGATTATGTTAGATTGATGCTTCTTCATTGTGGATTTGGTCATCCCATGACTAAATGGATTATGGGCATAGTAACATCTGCTACTTTTGTTATCTTGATTAATGCCGAGCCTACAAATTTCTTTAGCAGTGAGAGGGGTTTGCGCCAGGGCTGCTCTTTGTCTTCACTTTTATTTATTATGGTGATGGAGGGTTTGAGCCTTTCCTTGGGAAGAAATCTTTTATAAGGGAGTTTGACAGGTATTAAAGTCTCATGGTTGATTAGAATTTTACATATCCTATTTTTTGATGACGTGCTTATAATGACTAATGCATCCTTCACAGAGTGGCAAGAGATTCATTCTCTTTTATATTCTTTTTGCGGTGCCTCTTGGCTGGAGATTAATGTTAATAAGTCAACATTCCATCATTATGGCACTTCACAAATCCTACATGATAATTTGAATGCCTTATTTCAATTTGGCATTATGAGTCTAAAAGCAGGGTTTAAATATCTAGGCTATTTTCTGAAGATAAGTCGATATAAGGAGGAGGATTGACTTTGGTTGACACAGAAGTATGAGACTAGAATCAGTCACTGGTGCAATCGATTCCTATCGATGGGTGGTATATTCGTATTGATTAAGGTTGTGCTGGAAAGCCAACCGGTTTATTGGTTGGATTTGGCACACATACCTTTCTCGATTTCGAATCAGATTCGCAAGTTGGCTTTTTCCTACTTATGGATAGGGGCAAAAAACCAGTCATCATTTCACTTATGTAAGTGGGAGACTATAGCTCGTCCAAAAAAGTTTGGAGGTTGGGGGCTCAGAAATATATTCTTCTTTTCACGAGCATTAGCTGCTAATTCGCTTTGGCGTGGTTTAATGGTTTCGGGTATATGGCATCAGGTACTAAAGGATAAATATCTGTCGCATTGTTCTGTTGTATCTTGGTTTCACATTGTCGATCCCGCGCTCACATCTGGATCATCAACCTGGAGAAATTTAGTAAATTATTTACCATTGTTACTACACTGGCTGGCTTGGAAACCAGGGACGAGCTATTCCATCACAGTGGGTAAGTATGAAATTCTAGGCTTGGGTAAGAGATCCTTCCTTTCCCCTGAGTTGATATCTTTGATAAATTCAAAACATGTCCACTTTCTTTACCAAGCTAAAAAG